>JBCAUI010541338.1:0-10813 GCA_038406195.1 Haplosyllis anthogorgicola
GTCATACTGTTATTTATTTGTTTTATATCCTCCATAAGTGTAACGTTAATGTAATAAAAATAAGTAATAATTAAATTACTAGTATTATCGTTCTCTATTCATCATGGATAATGCACTGGTTTCTCGGATTGCAGTAACGTTTATCAATAAGTGTTTAAAATAGGCGTTTCGTTACGTTTATTTAATATTAAGTTCAGTTTATGAACATCAGCTGTATACATCTAATTGTTAAGTATATGATAAACGTTTCGTTAGGTAACACCTGTAATGCTGTGTACCCTGCGGTAGCAGCCATGAAGCTGAGTGTGGTTTGGGTTGGGATACTTTGCGTAATCTGCAATTACAACCTGCGTCGCCTTCAATCAAACTTTATGTGGTTTAGTGTGTAAAACATTTTATTGTCCCAAAAACGGAAACTGTCATCCTCTTTACATGTAGGGTTTATGTCTTATCATCTTCTTAAAGCCACAAATCTCTTATCACATGATTAACACCAGTACACGGAATTTGTATCAGTTTCGAAACGTCTAGAACACAAGAGAGGACATAAGAATTTCACGCTGCGCTTTTGATGCGCCATTGTTCCCAAACTGATACAAATTCCGTGTACAGGTGGGGGTCGTTGAACCTGAGTTAGAAACGAAAAACACAACAATTCATCATCACACCTTCTGTCCTGCATGCGTTGTTGTTGGTTAAACATTTGAAGTATTATTTACAAAAGTGATTTGGCCATTTTCTTCCTTTCCATTAATATTCAACAATGCACAGATTATTTTGAAATGAAACATAATGGTTCTTAATAATATAAAAGTCATCCTGAATGTTCAAAACAGTCGTAAATTAACTTATCATATTCGGGTGAATTCTTTGGCCATATGTCTGAATGTAACCACACTTTCTGTTTCTGCAATGAGTTTGTGTTTTTGTTCGAAAACATAATATTTCATCATGGTCTGGTTTTCATAAGAACAGAAGCTAGTCGGCAATAAACTAAGTTAGACTTGTAAATGTGATTTTATGGCTAAATTCTGTGATGACATGCTTAATTGCAATGCAAAAGCTCAGGACTTTTTCGTTGTTACATAATCCTGGCAGCAATTAATTGCCAATAACTTTCTTCATATCATTAAATTTCTATAAATTTTAAGTCAATAGAGTTCCATGCTGAGGTATTATTCGCTTTAAAAAGTCTGGCATGAAATTGAATTGTTGCGGGACGTTAAACAATTGATAGTAACTTCGTAATCTCATTTATTTTTTGTTAGCCTCCGTAGGAAATTTTCCTAATTAGGCTAAAAAATTGGCAAGTTTGCCTAATTAGGCAAACAAAATTTCAATTGTTGCCAAAATGAAGTGTAATGGACGAAACACTTCATCAGACATAGTTACATCAAAACACAATGACATCAAAACCTAATAAACCTAATATATAACTTGCAGGTGATGAAGATGCAGCAGGATTTCTTCAAGATGCCGGGAGGGGGCATGGCGATCGAGGGTAAGCAGTCTGACGGCAAGGACAACAGCAGTGTGCCGGTGAGCCAAACGCACATACCGTCCGCTTACGGGTCGGAGATCATCGACATCAGCAACACCAAGAACCTGTATCACCACAAACCTGACGGCTCCAGAGTCTACAGGGTATGCCATTTCCTGACAGCTATAAAATAACTAGCACTTGAATAATCAGTTACCTCGCCTTCATTTATGTGTTCATTCGTTTTCGTGTAAGTTCAAGCACACAATAACCCAAGGTGCATTTCAACTCTTCCAAATGTTACAAAACCTTGGGCAGTGATTAGTAATGACAGAAATGACCAGGATGCTATCATTTTAGCTCAGGAAATCAGTGAATCCTTGAAACAAAAGAAATTTATGCTGTGCTTGTGAGCTCGTGAAGTCACGCCCATTCGTTTCTCCCAATCTAGGTTTTTCTTATTAATTTTGTTTATCTAATCTACCAAATCTACCTAATTTATCAAATTTTCCAGACATATCAATTGACCTCCTCTGTTGTTAACCTTTTGTGTGTATATTGCAATCAATTTAAATGTAAACTTCTTGGTCATTTTTTGGCACAAGGACTGAATTTAGTCTTGAGCAATATTCCATCATTGGACTGAAATTAGTATTAGCCTGAATTGAAAATTGTCTTGAGACAAAAATCAGTTTCAACAAATTCTGAAATTCTTATAAGTTTTGGAACAATAGCGCATCAAAAGCACAACATGGAATTCTTTCGCTTCCACTTTTGTTCTACATGTAAAACATTTAATAGGAATTTCAGGATTTGAAAAATCAGACAGTTCATGTGTCTAGAAAGTTAGGTAGATTTGGTAGAGATTGAAATAAGAAAAACCCTCAATGTGTCGCGAACAGACACACAGATTCTCAATTGTTATAAATTTAAATATTTTTTCCTTTGCTCGTAGTTGAGGTTCAACGTAAAGGACTTCGCCCCCAGTGAGATATCTGTGAAGGCGGAGGGCAAAAAAATCATGGTGACGGCGAAGCACGAAGAGGAGAAAGACTCAGGTAAAGAATGACATTATCGTCACAGGAGGAAATTTAATTCGGTTTCGGCTGCGCTGCCGTTCTCGTGAACATTGTGTGGAGTTCCCAAGATGAATTGATATCTTGAGTTACTTAGTTTGGAAGATAATGAACGTGAAAAGAAACGTGAGCAGTAGATCTCACACTGCACTGTTATTTGCGTTAAAATTCAGCGTGAAGTTCACACTTTGAAGTTCACATTTTGTGAAGTTCACATTTTGGCCCTGCGCCAATTCCTGTAGTCGCCATGGTACCAATACCGTTTTGAAAGTGACCTGTTCATTTTATGTAACTTTCTTCACTGATACTTTGTTGCTCCAGATATCATATCGCTGAATAAGAGTTTAAATCATTTGTCTCTATCACTTGAAACAGTTTCTCAAAGTATGCTTCAAAGTTTCTAGGAATAGAATGGTGATCAACCATGACGAATTCTGTACTATGCCTGAATGGTCCCTCGGCGATCTTTTGTGTAAATGATAACGTTCAAATTTTATACCAAGTGTTCTTGTGGTGCAGGCCAGAAGACGAGCAAGAACTTTAACCGTCAGATGGACATCCCGGCGGGCGTGGTGGCCGAGCACCTCGTGGCGGAGCTCTCCTCCGACGGGATCCTGTCCATCGAGGCGCCGGTCGACGAGGCGGAGGCGGAGCGCGCCAAGCAGATCATCCCCGGACTCGACGGAACCGGCAACTACGACCAGATAGAGACGTACTCTGTTGGAGATCCCTTTAAGGTGGGTGGAAGGTAAAACATTGCCTAGTCAAGAAAAGTGGAAGGCGCAATCTTGTTTGTCATCAATACAAAGCCTACAAAAAATACAAAATGGTGCGCCTCCCCCCTCCCCCACCTACAATTTTTTCATTTTCACGCATTTTTTGCCGATTTCCCCCCATTTTTTTTGGGGGGGGGGTGTTTGAAACATTTTGGGTTGGTGCACCCCTCCCCTACCGGAAATCCTGGATCCGGGCCTTCTAGTTCAGGAATTGACCTTTTACTTTAATAACAGTTTGCCAAGTAGTTTAGCATTGAATGGTGCTTTTAGTTTAGAAAAACTTATCTCCTGTAACGGACATAACTTCAAAGCCAACTTTCTCATGCAGAGCTGAAGAGTTTTCTCTGTAGAGTTGAAGACATTGTCGGAGCCTGCACTTACAAATCATTACTTACCCTGTGAATTTTTGAAAGACTTAAACCAGTTTTTCGACTGTTTTCAGGCGATCCAAGGAGTGATTCCAGGGTTTACACCTCACTACAAGGAGGAGGAGATCTTCGGCGGCCCCGAGGGGGCGCTGTCGTCGTACGAGTGCAGTCACAACTTCCACAGCCCGACCTGTCACCACCCGACCAGACCCAAAATACATCACGGAGGGGTGTTAGGTCGGGTCAGCACTCCACACATTGAAGAGGTCAATGAGAATGCCAGAAAGGTTAGTGTGGATTGTGCTTTCAGTTTGGAAAACTCTTTTTGATTGAAAGTAGTTGACCATCAAGCTTGTGCTAATGACATCAACAAGTCATATCCTAAATATACCACAGAATAAGGCAAACGACCAATCATTTGACATTTTCTAGATGCCTGCGTTCAGCTCATTTACATATCCGCAGATAAGGAAATTTTGGGTTGATGTATCTTGTTCAATGTTGATTTACTCTTATAATGTAGGTGAAACTGGAAGTTGACGTAGGATCTGAGTACACTCCTGATGACGTCACAGTGGAATTGTCCAGAAACCAAATTCACGTCAAAGCCAAGCACGAAGAGAAGACGACCACAGGACGCACCGCGAAGCGAGAATACAGCCGCTCATTCGACATCCCCGAGAAAATAGATCCCAGATCACTCCGCGCTGTGCTCAATCCGGATGGGTATTTGCTGGTGGAGGCAAGTTTGACCTCCAACAAAGACCAGAGGGCAGCACTACAGTCTATAAAGAGGGATATGGCCCAAGGAGGAATACCTGTGAATATCTTGGTCTAAATAGGGATATCAATGTATTTCAAGAATGTTGACCAATTAAGTTTAGACTGCTTAAGAGGAAGAAGAGTGCTGGCTATTCAGGTGGTTTTTTTGTACACTTCAGAAATGCATCTCTCGTGAGGATTTTAGATCCAGTATTGCAAACCACTGTTATGCGCCACATTCAATACAACTCATTTTATAAACAGCAGAAATTAATGCATAGTTTCTGTAAAGAGCAGAATCTTCTTGAAGTGACAAGAACAAAACTCATCCTGACACCAAAATGTTCCCGCAAAATCCCTGTGAAAGAAATCGCATTTAGACTTTCATACGGAACATTAGTATGAACTGTTTGGTGGAGAAACAGAGGATGAAATGTCTGTGGCTTTTAATTTTGATAAAATAGACGCTTTTGTCTAAGTCAAAGACACAGCATGGAATTCCATTGACGCAAAATGAAATCGATTTCAGCTGCTGCCGCATCAATTCAACGGTTCGCTACAACACTGCTTCTTGTTGTAAACTAATCAGTTAAATAACAGTTGGAATATATGCATTAAACTAGCATTGATATAGAGAAATCATTGTAAGCGAAAAGAACTATATTTGAAGACATCCTCAACAGCTCCTCAAGTTTTTGAGTTTTGAGAACAAAAAGAATTCCTCGTTGTTCCATCGATACGAATAAAGAACAGCGTGAAATGCAATTGCTCCAAAAGCTGATAGGCTTTTCATCTTCTGAACAAAGCTGAATAGTAATAGCAATTGATAAGTTAGGGATCAAAGACTGAATATAGCGCTTATTGCTTCAGGAGATCCGTAGTCGTTTAGTCTGCAAAGCTCGCGTTTTAAATTTAGCCTCTGACACATGAAACTCATTCAGTACAATGGTTGGTCAATTGTTGTTGACAAAGGGTAACTGATCACATTTTGTCAAAAGTTTTTACAGTTTTAATTAATTTAATATACCATAGTTGCTGCACTGCTGGTGCTACCTTTCTTCGCAATACTATGTGTCGAAGACATAGAAAAGTCAGGTTACACAAAGTTAAATCTAAAGCAGATGTAAAATTTAGGATTAACTAGTAGTTCGTTGTTAACGATTTTAAAAGAACTTCTCATTGTAATAATATTTTAATCCCAATGGTTATTTAATGGAAAGCCTGGCAAACGTAACACTCTTTCAAAATGGTATGGAGAATCTTATGAAGATGTATTTTCACTAAATAATTGTTATTTAAGTACAGAGTGTTTTAATACATTCTGTATGTTGATAAATGTAAATTTTATAGACATGAAGAGTTTTATATTTATGACGCAGTCACTCACTGCTATGAGGTTTGTAAACTACAATCATATCTTATTATATATCATTATCACTTGTTACATGTTTTTCATGTTTCTGACAGTTTCCATTGTCAAAGTGTAATTATTCATTGCATAATATTATATATTTTATGAAAAGAAATAACTCTATTTAATTGGATGAATTATTTGTGTGTACTATATTAATAAAATATCTTCAAAAACTATCTTTAATTACAAAGTGTGGAAATGTTAGCTAACGGCAACAAATTCAGTAAATCTTAATGATATGATAAGTTTCATTACTTTTCTTGAAAATTACCGATTTAAAGACCTTACATTAACCAGAATAAACTTGATAGTCATCTTTCCACAAAAGCTATTTTGGAGGACACATTTTGTGGATTTTGACACAAATAAGCTCAGTTTAAGTTTAAATGGTGACAATACAAGTCTATTACATTTGTAGTGAAAGTTACAATCATTTCATAGCAGGTTTCCCCGATGTGATGGATGTGATGGACATGTGATGGATTTTCCTCAGGACATTTAATCTCTAAAGGTGTGAAAGAAAATGTTAATCTTTTTTATGAAAAGTAAATTTATGACAAATGTGCCTTTAGAGTTGGACTTTGCACCTGAATTACATAAGTTACACGGAACATGTAATTTTGAGCCACAGATACCGAGACTTGTAATTAGTAAAAGGGAAACATTTAGCATCCATCAGGTCAAAATGTGCATCGCAATGGGTAGACTATGACTACCTTAAATATATAAGTTTTATCATCTGTAAAGTTTGACATCATGCAGTAAGTGAAAGCGATGCAGATGTTGCTTTTTAAAAATCAACTTGACAGCATTGAAATCTCTCTGGAGAAAGATACGACTTCTTCTGCAATGCCATTAAATTAATTTAAGAGAACAAATGGATACCAAACTTCATAAAAATTAGATGAAAATAAGATGTCCCAGAAGTAAAACAAAAGGAAGAAAAAATTCTAATGACTTGTGTTCAAGTTTAAAAAAATCCTTCTGAAATGTATTTCAGGGGAATGAAAATATAAAGCCTGAAACTCCTATTAATTTTGAATCGTGTAGAACAAAAGAGGAAACAAATGAATTCCACGCAGTGCTTTTGACACGCTAATGTTTCAAAACTGGTAGGAATTTCAGGATTTTAAATCTCTGCAAACGAAAAACAATTTACATGATGTCGAGCTATGAGGGATGCACTGTACATATGCGATAACAGGAAGGAAATGTATCAATTGTCAATCCTCATGCCCTGCAAAGGACATCCCTTCCCCAGCCTCCCTCAACCATGCACAACCACACACACACCGCCCCCTCCCCCTCGGAAAAGGGAAAATGCATTTCTGGTCATTTGAGCCAAATTTGGAAAATTATGGCAATTCTGGAATAAGTTGGTTCAGACGGACTAGAGTCAGGTCATGTGGACTAGAGTCAAGCCAGATGTACTAGAGTAAAGCTCGATGGATTAGAGTCAAGCAATTTTAGATCATTTTGGACACTTTGTTAAAAATATGGTATGGGTTCTGTGCATCGACAGGTCATCCCTCCTTTAACAATAGATTGTTCACATTATGATTTTACATGTCAGACAATTCTTTTGTTGCTGAACGTTATCACGGTAAATTCTTCTATTCCTTGAAATTAATAATGCATATTCCTCTGCTTTATTCTTACGGTATGGAATGTCAGGGAAAATGTAACGCAAAATCGTTGGTCTTCTTGGAAAACTATGAACACTGATTGGACAAATCAATCGCACCGTGTCCACAACAAGATGTAAATTTGGTACCAGTAAACATTGACTCAGTGTGTCGGTTCTGTGTCTGATGTAGGTTGCCCCAGTAGGTTGCCCCAAGTTTGATAAGGTGCCTTATTTAAAGTTTTTAAACCACAATTGATGACTGAGTGTCGATAACTCCAGGACATCAAGAGCAAATCGTTGTAACCGTATGATTTAGGTTTTATCCCAAATTATGACCTTACTTGTGTTTGGTAAAATCAACATTAGAAGCTGAAAAGGGTACTTCGAGAAAGTGTCTTCTATTCAGCAACAGAGTGTGAACTGTGAACAACACATTACTAACCATCTTTAAAGGCTGAATTTATACCGATTGCAATGAAATATATTTAATATAGATTTGTTACCAATTCCAGAAATTTACTTTTGGGGATGAATACTGTGAACGGGAGCTCTCTTTTCGATGATCCAGGTGCCGCTGAATTAATGGCTACTCCCAGTAATATAGCCTACATTTGAAGACAATTGACCTTAATTTCGCGATATTCTGAAGTGTTTTGAACAGTCCATAATATATTTGAGATAATGTCTTACGGTTTGTCATAAGGCTGATAGCACTTGAACTTTGTACTTGTACTGCACCAATCTTACGTCACTTAAAACATAGAGACTCTAACAGAGAGGTTAAGTTGCAAAGTTACGTGGTGCGCTACCTACTCCAAAAAAAGAGGCATAGTTTCAATAATTTTTTTCAAGTCACACAGGACTTGAAAATGGAAAGATGTCTATTTTGAGATCATTTTCACAAAGAACTGTCTTGAGATAACTTCTCAATTGTACAAAATTAACAATTTAGTAGAACAGTTTCAATCAAAACTTTAAAGTCAGTAATGAAAATTGTAAAATTAAAGGACTTTAACATCTCTTAACATCTATTTGTTAAGAATAATTCTGTGATTTACTCCGGATTTAAAAACATACATGGCGATCAGTACACGGAATTTGTATCAGAAGTTTAACAATAGCGCATCAAAAGCACAGCGTGAAATTCTTTCGTTATCTCATTTGTTGTCTTCATTTCTAAAATGATACGATTTCTGTGTACTGGGAAGATTCTATTGTTCTCCGACTGAACTATTCGTTTTCTGACGACTTCTTAAGAATGATAGCTATTAGCTACATTATCAGGATATTAAACCATTTCAGAAAAATCGTATCAATTGTGTACATAAGGTACACAAGGGAACTCCCGTATGATACCGTGTTAAAGTTCTGATACGATTTTTGTGTACTGCTGGTCAGGAAACTAGATCATTGTGATAAATTAACGAAGTCTGAGTGAAAGTGCATCACTGAAAAATGATCCAATCCATAGAATAAACTTGCGTTTTCGACAACATTCACGTCTCGCGTAACCTGAAGCTAAACCTCTCAACTGATAACAGTAAAACTTGATATCATCTTGACATTGAGGGCGTAAGACAAATCAAAGTAACAACTGTATACTTATCTGGTTTAAATTACGAAAAGACATAAGGAAAGACATAACGTTCAACGAATAAAATGGCGGACGGTGGTGCTATGGACAGCCTGGCTTACATCCTAGAGTGTTCCGTGTGTTATGAGGACTTCACTTTAGAGGGAGATCATGTCCCTCGACTCCTGCCCTGCAGTCATACCATGTGTGAGAAGTGTATTGAAGATATTCTGAAAGAAGAAGAAAACAGAGAAATATTGACCTGTCCAGAATGCAGGAAAAAATACCCTGCTCAGAGAGGGGGAAAAAGCTTTCCTCAAAACAAGTTTGTTCTGCCGAATATAAGAAGAAAGGTTAGAAGAAAGAAACCCAATCATGTGAAAAACATGGCCGAGAAATTGCACTTTACTGCAACGAACCAGGGTGTCAGAAGTCCATTTGTCAACTTTGTATGCTGAAAGAACACAAGAATCATGACTTAGTAGATCTACATGAACTGCAGGAAGAGAAATATGAACTTATGTTAGGAAATATGGAATCACTGAAGGAGAAACTTGAATCCAGCAAAAAGAAACTGTTGAAGACAAAACTGGAACTCAGTCAGAACTCAGAAACGTGTACAACACAGATACAGGCTCAAAAGGAAAAGACAATCGAAGTTGTCACTCAAATTCTTTCGCAGAAATTCGACCAACTATTGGAAGAGGTAACAGACCAAAATGCAAAGGAAAGCGAAGACATTGAAAAAGATGTAAAATTTGTCGATGAAAGCTTAAGTCAGCTGGACAGTATGAAAGATAACGTTGATCCAGATGCCTTCACGCTTGAAGATGTCACTGGGACACTGGACACATTTTAAAATATAGTATCCAAAATTAACAACACTTTAATAGGATGCAGAAATTACCGAAAACTTGAGTATACGGAAAACCAAGATGTAGCAGTTGTGGAAAAATTATGTGGTCAGCTGAAAAAGAATGACATACCTCTCGAGATTTTGCAGTCCGTGGTTTCGGTACAAGGTCCACGGGAGTTAAATCTGCTAAAGTCTGCTTCTAAGTTAAATTGCACAGGTAGTCTTCCATACAACATCAACCATAAATTAAATACTTTAATATGATCGATTCCGTGTAATCTTAGATATCTCAAGTTTCTAAATAGATTCCCTTTTCAATGCAAACTAAAATCAATTCTCTTAATTCTGTACAAGGTTAAGTCTCGTTCATTTTTCGAAGTTGTAAAGCTGTATGTCGATATGACACTTTTTCGACAGTCCTTTTCAAATTTATGGGTTTTACTAGGCCAGATTATGAAATTGAACTGAATGAGTATCAAATTCAATTGTTGCGGGCCTTTAATTTTTAATAGTGTTTTCATGATCTGTTGTCTCAACTGAAACAAAATGCCCCTTATCGCTTTGTTGATTTTTTTTTTTTGAACTCAAAAACAGGGGTTAATTGATAATTGATTATATATAATACTAACTCTCTATTTTAAATATGGTAGATTTTGTATAGAATTCCTGTCTTTAATTGTTAATATCACTAGGTGGAACCCGTGCTTGGCATGGTTATAGCATGTCAGCATCTGCTCTGGGGGAATAACTTACAATTTAAGTTGCCCATAAAATTAATGCATCCAAACTTTGAAGAGTAATATGTGATAAGTAGACATCAAGGAGAGTTAATCTGCATGTATATTATGCATGTTTTGTGATACAAAGTGCATTATGGGACA
>JBCAUI010541349.1:0-10812 GCA_038406195.1 Haplosyllis anthogorgicola
CAAGCTGAGGTACACAGAGACTGCACCTGAAGTCTCATGACAGACTGACAGGGTGACACCAAGACCATCCAGGTCTATCCATAAACTAGAGAGACTGATCAAGTCCATGTGAATGACAACCATGACAAGAACTCTCAAGTACAATCAAATGAACTCTAGTCATAGTCTATAGTGTAGCTTAAACTTTAATTTTTTTTTCTTTCAACTTGTTATGTAGTTTAGTACTAAAGATAGTGAATGAACTTTGATCAGAGATGTTAAAAGACTTGAGACTTTGGTTAGAGTTACCACCAGGATTGCTACAGTCTAGAGACTGCAGTTAGAGTTAACACCAGGGGCACCACAAGCTTCCCACCTTTGTCTACACCTGCAAGTCACGTGACAGTGTACAGACTACCCTATTGTTAATTAGACTTAGATGTTAGCATCATTAGTAGCCATCTTTAATTATTCAGTTCAACTTGCACCTTTGTTGAGACTACATGTATTTTTATGCCAGAGTTAATAAACTATATCTAAAGTCTAGAAACTCTCGTTCTAGTCTTTTTACAGTTTCTGTCACTCATGTCGAAGTGGGTTCGACTGAAAGCAGGTCCTATGGCCTACTGACCTCTATGGGAACAACAAATCACAAAAGGTAAACTGAATGTGACAAGTGGCTGTAATCCCCACCCCCCCAACCCCACAATCCTCTTTTAAAGTCCCATTTTTTCTGACATTGTAGTGCTGCAGGGGTTAACGGTCTTTTAGCACCCATTATTTAAACATAACTTGTGAACAACACAGCTTAAATTTCTGTTGTCTCAAATTTATCTGTTTTTCAGAAGAAAGTGACTAGTTGTACCTACAAAATTCAACTAATACTCTTGTGAGAGCATTTTCTTATCTGAACAACCTACACTATATTAAGTTTACTTTCGATTATTCTTGGTTAGCAATCCCTCTGTTGATCACTTGTCGTTTCGGAAAAAGGGAAACGACCGTAAAAGAACAAGAATAACTGACATCTGGATTAAGATTAAAGCTTCTTTTTGCAGTGCCCCTAATGCTGTCTGTAGCTTTAATGGACATTTCAGTTTAAATTTTCAAGAACAACACTGATGTTCAAGATCAGTGAAACGAATTAGGTTAAGGCGTGATCTTGTGATTTTAGGAATAACACGAAAGTTTTGACTTTTTTTCATTTCAATTAAAATAACTTACAACAACCATTAACCCTTTGAACAGTGACGTTTTATTTGAACATTGCATTGGACTCGTCTTGAGGATAAAGACAGTTTGAGTTTTCATTTTCGTGAAAAAGTCCGAGCTTTCATACCTGTTAAGTTTAAAAACATGAATTTTCTTACCTTTGAGTCGTTCATATTTCGTCTCATGTTGGAAAAGTATACTCCGATAACAAAGATGACATTTAAGAAAACAGCGAGACGAAAGGTAGAGAGAAGACAGTGGGGCATCACTTCATTTCCATTGGTTACCGATACATGATATAACCGGTGATAGCATGAACTCCTTTAGTATCGACAAAACAGCACATATCAAAAGTACTTGGCAGCAGTAGAGTCAAAGATATTATACAGACGGTTGTCACCGTGCAACCGCGAGCAGTTTTCCTCGTATTGGTGTTCAAGGAAGCTGTTGCTGAGCCTTATCATTTACTCCTCACTTGCTGACGTGCTGATTCTCCTGTTGTATGAATTAGCCGTAAATGACAGATTCAGTAATTTCAACCTTGTTCTGGAGACAACATATACTAAATGCAGCTGTTAGCTGCAACCGAATCAAATGAGGAAAATTATAGTAATCATTGTGACAGATAAAAAGTAACTGCAGCTTCAAAGGTATAAAGCATGGTGATGTGTTAAAGGTTTTCGGGGTGAATCGGGATGAGATTTGAAGACAATTTTAACCATTGGTTACAGTGTCAGGTCCTGAAATGTGATTTCCATGAGTTTGGCAACGCTGTGTTATTAGTGCACTTAAAACACAATGCGAAATTGTTCCATGCAAAGCTGATATCTCGCTGTGTGTGATTCTGGAAGCACAGAATAGCCTGCATATAATGTTTATTGGCACAGGGAGGAAGAAAAAAACGAATATGGAATCTTTCTCACCTTCAGTTAGCATATTGATAATTCCAGCTAATACTTGGAAAACTGAGTTAGTTGTGTCCCAGACGTCAAGTGGTGGGGGATGGGGGTTTACATATGGGAGATACTTCCAGTTATTTGTTGTATGCAAAAGATATTGCTGATGCCACGATCACAAAAAAGAAAGGCCGTTCTAAGTAGGTTTTCGTAATCAGTTTCGTTTACTTAATCTACCAAATCTGTCAGTATGCGGACTAAATTTAGACGTAATTATTATGTAGTCATGTACAAACTGAAAGTTAGTAAATCAGACGTGTAATTCATATGTCTGGAAACTTGTGCACATTTGGTAGATTAAGGTAACTCGAGGGGCAGCATGTAGCATTTGTCACAAGAGATAGATGGCTGGCTTTATTGCACTCTTGTTTCCTATTCTACCCCTGTAGAAGTATGACCCACCTACCACATACAAAAGGCAACCAAGGTGAAAAAACTAATGAGCCATGACAGTTAATGTCATCTGGTCTAGTAGGGGTGACTGTTGATTTTTACAGTTATAAAAATCAATTTGACAATATTGGGAACAAATTTAGTTCTCATTTATTTAGCCTAAATTTGAGTATTCTGCAGGTCTACATTGTATTAAAATTTGACATAATTTCACCACCTCTTTATTGAAGAAATAGCAAATTCCCATTGACTTCAATGGTGTTGATAACCATCTTCTTTGCTGAATTACTCATTAATTTACAGGTAGAATATGCTAAACTTTTGTGTACTACTTCATTCGGACATTATCAACCACCAGTATAATATTTAGGTCTAACTGTTATGGGGCTCTTACCACCTTAAGTAGATTTAGTTATTGAATCACTGTCTTGATTTTTAGACCAACGTGACGGAAGCTATGGCCACAGGAAATAAGAAGATAAACAGATTGAATGATTCTGTGAGTTGTACTTTACGTATCAGAAATGAGAGATACCAAGATAATTTGATGATGTAAATGAAATTTGAGAATACAACGCGTGATTAAATGTTTCTTAAGTTTTAAATTGTGAGTTGGTGTGCACTCCTTTTTATGTAAAAGATAAAGATTCCAATTTCAGCACAAAACCATTAAATAATGGACATGAAAATAATGATTCATGTTTAATTATGTAATGGAAGGCAACGCTGGCCTCCTTCAAAACCAAGAGAAGCATTGCTAAAACAGCGCTAGAAGGAAAAAGCTAAAGTAAGGATAATCTTAGTACACTCTTTTGAAATGAGCCATAATTAGAGTCTTTCTTATTTATAAAAACCTTGACCATATGAATTTAGAAGATGTAGTGGCCAGGTTAAAATGGATAAAGGAAATATCTTGATAACTTTTCATAATTTATGGTACAGGTACAGGTGAAATTTTTCCTTGTCAAACGTTTTTCCATTCAGATTTAAAAAAAACCAAAACTTTGTGCTGGACCAAGGTCCCTTTGTGGGGCCACTGATTGCTCCTGTTTTGGACCTCGTGACCCTTCGCATGGGTTTTAGGGCCAGGATGGTTCTCTCACCTGCACTCTTGCTTGCTTGTGTATGGTGATCTCTAGATTCACAGCTGGTGCTATACCTGCCTTTTCCACCAATAGGGGTGCGTCCTATATGTGCAAACAGCACATACAGCAGGCATGCCTTTCAGACATCCCTCATGTTTGCAGAGGAGCACATCCGAACCATCTATATAAATTTTTATTTCAATGGATTGACAATGGTGCTTAAACCCACGCAGTCCGAGAACGCCTTCTTAAAGCGAGTGTGCTACCACAAAGCCACTAAGTCAATGAAATTAAATAGCACAACATAAAACAACGAGAATCTTTCCATACTTGTGGCAGATGTATACTTCTACATTTCTCCATATCAAGCAGGTCAATGAAAAACATGCAATGACTTTTCTTCTCTGTCAGAATCGTGAAGTCCCGAATGAGTAGCTGTCTGATGGAAGTGTGATGAAACTGAAAGGTTGCAAAAAGAACACGTGCAGATAATGCGTATTTTAAATGTATTGTCAAGCTGTCGCATTCTCAAATGGACCCTGGTCCTACAAAAACTTTAAAAAACCCCAAAAAATCCAATGTCATGCAAAAATAGATTTATACCGTCATAATATACCTCACAACCTATTTTTCGCAAAATAAAATCAATAACGTGACCGAAACATGGCTAAAGTGTCAATTTTGAAAATAAAGTATCAGTTATCAAAGTGTTCGAGTTACTGCGTTCTTTCCCACTGACCAAGGCTAACACTGCACGTGATCATACTTTGCACCTTTGTGAAAGTCATTTCAAAACTCCTACTCGTACCTAAAATGCTACTGTTTTGTTAATGTAATAACTTATTTCCGCCATACGAACAGAATAGTCACAACATCGAGTTATTAAGACGCGGTATTTACATAAAATTACTGCGTTGCTTAATTTCTTTTTAGTTGCAGATATTCATTACTCAAAAACACAAAAGAGGATAGAACTAATGAGTAACGAGAGAGCCTTGGTTATCATAAATAGCATCAAGGCGCGGTACGTTGATATTCTCCTCTCTTGAAATGTAACGCAAAGAAATGATAATCAGTAGGGTACGAAGTATAACTTGTATTTATTACCCGTCAGATGCTGCCACAATTGTGGGCGGTAGAAAAGTCCTATTCTTCACCACTGCAGTTCAGAACACTATCACATAATTTTAGATACACAATCACGCTTTGTATGTTACACTTTGTACCTTACTGTATCTCAGATCTAGAAATTTGTCAGAGAGAAGATTGGCGATGAAGGGGGAACATGCAGCCCCGCACGACGGTCATTTTTTTTTCTTTGACTAGTTTTAACAGAACTGAGTGTCAGGCCTCATGCTTTCCGTGTCCGCCACGCTCTTTGTAGCTGTTTTAGATTTATCAAGTTTATATCCAGATTCTTCTGGCTGGTTTGTTGTTTGTAAACAATATTTGCATCATTGCGTTTTTAGCGTTGACAAGTTTAATTGCATAACCTAAACTCGACACAGTTCGACGATGTGAGTTCACCGGGCTTGACTGCTAAATCACGCATTTTCTTTATCCCTTAAGCTTGCATCACTTACAGCAAGTTCGGTGCTACAGAGATCCATATCATACCGAAATTGTGCGATATTTTCTTTGATCTTTATTTGACCATGGCGGCGTCGCAAGATAATGGTATCGTTCTCAGAACGGTGTTCGTGATGACGAAGGATGAAAATTGGGTATACCGGGAATCACAGAAAATCAGCCCGGAGCTTCCAATCTGTGCTTCTGTTCGGAACAATCAGTTGCGTAATTTTGCATTTGTCGACATAATGGCTCTATTTGTGCAGGGCACATTTTGAGTATACAAGTAAACAAACAACGTACACCATGCACGGTTCAATGCATTAAAAGTTGCTCAATTACATAAAAATTAGGCAAGAAATATGCAATTCGTCGACTTAATGAACATGGAGAACAAATTAATTTAAAATATTAATCCATTGACATAAATTGTACATGTGTTTTATACCAAAATAAAGGCATTTATTTTACTTTCAGTTAAATTCTTTTCGTGGTTCAAGGTACACTCTGCGATTACTTTGGACTTCATAAGGCACGTGTTACCAACCCAGGTCATATCACTTAGCCTTGAAAGATAAGACATGACTAAATCAGGATAAAATTATGATTCGTCACTGCACGAGTAAATCTCGTGTGATAGAGATATTAACTGTCTTAGTCAAAACGTATTTAAACAATTTCCATATGTTAACCAATACCTATTTCTAATCATGGACTCTTTTGATATGAATCCGGACTCTGAATGGGAGTATGAATACCCGGACGTGACTCTTGAGGCAATGGATCTGGCAAAGAAAAGTGATGCTGTCATGACGTCATCTTTCAATGTTGAAAATGAATCCTTTGTGACGTTACTAGATAATGACGATGTGGAACAAGACGGCAGTAACATTGATGTTTCAAGATATAGGACTAGTGTTGATTCTGGCATTGCTTCATCTCTGGATTCAACTGTGTGCATGGATTCATCCTTTCCTTCTCCTTCAAACAGTTATGCCACAGAAACATTTCTGATCGGTTACACTCAGGGTAACTTTCAAGGACTGGAGTACCAAGTAAATCGCATCCCTGAGTTCGTCGACGGAAGTCAGTCACAGTACCAAATGCCAACAATTTCACATGTACATTCTCCGTACCAAGATGCTTTCAAGCAACAAGTAGAGCAGCCTTATGCACTAAATCTCACGGTACCCAATAACGGAGGAGGAATAAACAATCTTGATACGGATAACTTCAATTTCGATCGGTACACTCATTCGACTTACACCGACCTGGAAGCCAAACGTCAACACGATCTGGCTCCAGAAAACTCTGACCTTCAAGAAATGCTCTCATCATACACACGGTCTACTGACTTCACGTGTCAAGGTACTGTAAGTAGTTATGAGGAAGAAAGACAACTGTCAGAATCGGATGTGTTGTCCTCCGTGTTCCAAAATAGTATGGACCACGGTAATAAGATCGTAGATGTTACTGAGTATTTTACCTCGGATACATCGGCGAGTGAAACTAATAAAGTAACGGCAGGAAAGAAAAAACTGAAAACTGGAGAAAAAGAAAAGACTCAAGACAAGAGGAAATACAAAAGGAGAAAGGATTTAAGCTACGAAAATGTAGTAGGAGTAAGTAAGAATAATACATCTAAACAAATTTAAAAATAGAAAATTTGAAAAAAAGCCAGCCGGCATGGCTAATTGGTAGTATGCTCTCTTGAAGAACAGGCATCTCCGGACTACTTGGGTTTAAGCCCCAATGCTGCCTTCCCTCCTCTGCTATCATGACGGATGTCTGGAAAGTGAGCCGGGGGTTTCCTAATTATTTCACGTGCGTAGTCAGATTAGCCTAATTATGCAGCAAAGTGAATACAATTTTTAAGATAAAACTAATATTAATCACTTCAAATTGTACTAAATTTGGTAATGAAACCAAAAATTGATAATTTTCCAAGTTACTAATGTTAGTAATAATACTAAAAGTAGTATCAATTCACTTCCCAAATTAGGCAATTTTGCCCAGTTTTGCCTAATTTGGTTGGCAAAAATAATTAGGAAAGACTTCATTGTGACCAGATGTGACCCTTGGTATCACCACAGTATGCAATCAAAGAAGAATGCATGTAAGAGAACCACCCCAGCTTTGAAACCTGTGGGAGGTCACACGAAGTCGAAAAAAGGGTAATCAGTGGCCCCAAAAATGGGGCAATTTACAAAATGCTCTGCTCGCTTAATAGATTGTGATAAATACGTAAGGATTAAATTCAATAGCTGATCATTAACCTGAAAGTTTCAGAAAGGTGGGCTACAAACGAGTATGTTTTAGCGGTATGTCCCACACTTGAACAAATGTCGGGGTCTGTAGATCTCAGTTGTATTATTTTACGAATGATTTTTGTTGCCAGTGTCCATCTTTAGGGGCTACATGGTGGCTTCAGACTTGGGTGACTATGTTCATAGTTATTAAAGACGACGTGGATTTGTTCCCCTACACCCGCTTGGGTGCTGTTTTCCCCCTTTTAGGGTGTAAGCAGGCAGCCCGCCACACTTCTCACATACATTTTCAAGCACTTGTAAGCAGGCCCTCGCGGACGCAAACTCACTTCTAGCATCAGATCAAGAGATGGACGTTTTATTGGATTCTTGTTACATGTTTTAGGATATGATGGAGCAGAGAGACATTTGTTTGAAATGTCAGGTGTGTGAGGGAGTTGCATCGGGCTACCACTACGGAGCTGAGACATGCGGAGCATGCAAGGTTTGTTTCAAGAAACACGTTTGCAGATCAACATCTATTGGAAGAGTATTGTTAACCTTACAATATAAATTCAAAATGTATCGCCTGGAATATCCTGCTGATATGTTTATTCAAAGTTGCGACCAGCAGAAATCAAGTAAAATACTGCAATGCTTAAGGGAACGATGCACTGATGCTTTGTTGATAGTAAAAGACATACAATATCACCTTCCAGATTTTCTTTAGACGAAATGCAAATAAACCACCACGTCACACATGTCAAAACAACCTTGGCGAATCTAACTATTCCGTCTCTTGTCCTGGATGTAGGCTTAAGAAATCTTTTGAGATCGGGATGAACACAGCAGGTACTCTTTCTTAACCTTAATAGCCACTTTCGTGTCCAGGACTATTTTGTGCTCTTGCTGCAGCTTTCTATGCTCCAAGGCCGTTGGTTTAGATTTTAAGCCACCTCTTAGAACACCAGTTGATCTGGCTAATTGCTTTGTTTTACACACTCTTTCACGGGAAATATAGTGTAGGTGTGTATTTAATTTTTGAATGTTGTTTATCTTGCTGGAAACGGCACAGTTTATAAGTTTTTGTATTTTGTCACAATAAAAACTAAAAGCAATTTGGCTGGTAAAAATGTACAAGTAATCTTTAACCTCCGACTAGATAAGATATCAATAGGAAAAGAACAGTGGCTTTTACTTTTATACACATGCATCATTTCACTATATCAATATTATCAACGTCGTGAACAGTGTGAACATAGATAACCAATCCGAGATTTTGATCCCGACCTAGTTAATAAATCGTTTAAACTAATTGCAGCGAGTAGGAAAGGGAGATATTCATATAAAACAAGATATGAGTACCACCGGAGATCTGTGCGACAAGTGCAGGCGGTACACAGACAGAAAACTGGACAGAAAGTAATTGTATTTACTCCAACGAGATCCAGTGAAGAAGTGGTGGATCTGGCAAACAGGATTTCTGATATGTTCCTCTCGTGTGGAACCTACAGTCCTCGCTTCTTCGACACATTAGCCGACATAGAACGGAAATTCTATGTTAGTTTTCCACATATTTTCTGCTTGTAGAAACTTATCTCTGTCACGTACTGTGTAAATACTACCCATTTCATTCCTTTCACCTCCACATGTGTGAAATTTAATCAGACTATTCTTCATGCAAAATGTTTCAAGATCTAGACTTATAAAGATCTAGACTATTTTCTTTCGCACAAATTTCGCATAAACTGGATCACATGTAAGCCGGATTTGCGGCTCGCAAGTATCATGAAAACGGACAAATCGCAAAAAGTTTCTTCTCATTCGTGCAGACCCTAAAAATCTATCATTTTATTACAGGAAAATAAATTTGTAAATGAGACAGCTTATGGAATAGATGAACCGCTCGGTGATGAAAGATACAAACAAATATTCACAGGAACAGGTAAAGGTCATCAAAAGATCTCCATATAATTTCATTCATATCATGATTCATTATTCGGCTTTATTATTCTGTTATATAATGTACTGGAAATTATTCCCTGGTTAAAACAGCTGAAATGTTACATCTTCAAACAACTTCCATCATTGGAAAAGTCCTTTTCAATTACCCGTGCTTATTCACAGATAATTCTTACCTGTCATTTGGATCATGTCACGTTCGTTTCATACAGAGGCTATATCAGTTTATAGAAAAGGCCATAATTTGTAATGTAAGATTGTATACAAGCTATGAGGCTTAATTTTCCAAAAAAAATTACGCCATGTGTTTGCCGATATAATGTTTTCAGTTGAGACTGTCTCTTCAACTGTTTTGGCCATAACTTATGAACCTATGAACTTCATTCTTAGTGTACAAGGACACATACTTGATATCTGGGTCACGTTTGAGTATTTAAGTCATCGGGTTATATGTTCAAAGTTACAGAATTTTTTTACAATGGACAATCTGCCATTCTCATCTATTATTCTGCTTGGGATCAATAAAAGAGTCGAGGTCAAATTATTATCCCAGATCATTTGAAAGCCAAGGTCACTGAAGGTAAAATGTCCCATTTTTTCTGAAATAAGGTCCATTAGGTCCTGCACCTTCACGTGTGGTTTTTTAATGATATCTATGCATCATACATTGATGTCTTGTTGCTTCGATCCCATCCAATTACCCACAACAAACATGTCCTCATGGTCACTTTCGTAGTATTATGTTGAGTATTGAGCAAAATATGTCATGGTTAAAACTTCATTTCATTCCAGGTTTAGACATTGACGGCAGACAACAAGCATATCGACAGAGATTTCTTTCATTTGAAAGAAGAATAAGAAGCTATGTCATGTTTGCAAAGAAGCTACACGGATTCAACGAACTACCGAAAGAGGATCAGGAGTCCATGTTCAGATGTAAGCTTAAGCCAAGTTAATACGCATCAGATTTCGATAAATCCAACGATGTAAACGAGAGTCATCAAAGCATCAGTTTTCATTACCCTGCAGAGTTTGCATTGAAGTAAATGCAGCAACCAGTAGGCATAACATAGTTACTTAGTAAATAGTAGATAGACTTTTGTTTGTTTGATTAAGAAAACATCTTTGACATCTTCAAGAAAGAGATAGACACAGTGTAGTCCGACAACACGTATGTACATGTATTCCAACTTCAGATGCCTGCCCAAATCTAGCATGCCTTAGTGAATATAGAGCCATCATAGTACGGAAAGGCATCAGAATTCATCCTGAAGGGTTCGTTGTGTTGTACGTAATTTGCCGTTTCGTCAAAACTATGTAAAAGATTCCAAAGGCGACGGGCATCTAAAGCCTCCTATTGTAAAAGAAAACAAGGGCAACAGGCAGCTAAAGCCTCCCTATTGCCCAAGA
>JBCAUI010541360.1:0-23245 GCA_038406195.1 Haplosyllis anthogorgicola
GTGCAATTACCTGAGGCAACTAGAAAATAGATATATGTTGATGTTATCCCTTTGGTTACTGAATTCCTTCTGGATGCGCTGCTTGTACGTGCTCCATTTTATATGATTTTGGGGTGACATCACGCATGCGCTGCATGTATCACGTCACTTCCGGGCATCACTAGTTGGCGCCATGTGGCGGGAAGCATTAACCAAGCTATATCGTAACTTTCAATACCCAGTATTTATTAGATTATTACATCATTAAAAGTCACTGTTGCCTGTTGTAATGTTTCGAAAACATTGAAAACAAATGAAAAGTTTATACTAAATTTACTGATGAACATGCCACTAGTGAATACAAGTTACATAGTCAGTTGTCAATGAATGTTGTTCGATAGTGACATTCTACTGCTTTTGCGTCTGAAATACCTGTTTAATGGGTTAAAACATTTGTGGCAGAAAATTTCCTTTCTGAACTAAAGTAATATTGAGGAAAAGTAATATTGAGGAAACATTTCAATTGTTATTGGTTTTTTTTTAGGAAAAGAAACTACAAAAAACCCCCAGAATAACTGTTTGCTAAAAAAAAGCATTTCCAATTTTTTTTGAACACACAAACTCCAGGTTATCTAGTTAGCTATCTGCTGTCAGCCAATTTTAGCTTCCCAGCAGATCTGTATTCACTAACCTTACGAGCCTGGATGATCACTCCAGGTATGATTGCATTCCTTGGATTAGGCAGGTCCGACGGGATACTTGCCTACCCTGTAGGAGGGAAGCACAATTTCTAATTAATCATATTAAGTTTGCGTGGTTTGTATTACATCTCTCTGTCATTGATACTCGGCTTTTTGCACAACAAACCTCTTTTGAAATTCGTATGTAAACGTAAACCAGATGATATTCTGTGTCTTATACCATTCCTTGGTTAATTCGATGCTAGCACTTTGAACATTGAATGGGAAAAGACAAAGTAAAACATTGTCTAATAAAAAACCATTTATTTCATGTTATAAACTTATTTGAAGTTCGGTTTATTTCATTAAATGTCTACGATTTGACGTTTTATAAATAATAGTTAACGAAGCATTTCGTATGCACTTGAATTGACCTGCATACAATTCAAACAGTTACAACATTTAACGTCAAACGGGTAGATGCATTTTATCTACACCAAATTGTGCTGTTGATGTCTTCCTGCATGCATGTGTAACTATGAATAACATGAATCTTCTTTTGAAAGGTTTCCTAAGTCACATAGTTATCTGCTTGTTAAAAGGAATTGTTATTCTTAATTCTAATGGCGCGTCATTTGGTTATATTTGGGTTTATGAAAATGTATGCATTTGATGCTCACATACATCACATCGTTCTGAATTTATATGTTTGTCATTAAAGGTGTTTCCTTTGTTGTAGCTTGTTCAAATAAAACTTCTGTTAAAATTCTGTTTGAAGCCAAAAGCAATTTCGAATACAAAAGTGGAACTACTGGAAATACTGTGAATGATTGGCGACTTACGTTAAAACTTTTTCACGAGTGACAAATATTAGTAGAAAATTAAGAGGTCAAATGGTTATGACACTGACTTTAAATTAAATGGCCAGAATTTAATTACTTTAACATTTAGTCTAACATTACGCGCATTAAAGACGAATTTGCAACGTTATCCAAGCAATATAAAAGTTACTTTATTGTTGGCGCATGCGCTGTTATCTGTCACGGTATCACAAGACAGTAATTTTCTCGTCAATAAGTGTCTGTGCGTCCTCTATCTCCTCCACTGGAGAGTTCATCTTTGGACTGGTGCTCGACGATAAGTTAGTGACATTAGTTACATTGAGTAGACTGGAAACAATACTGAAGGTGCGGTACTTGCGTTCCCGACGCTTCTCACACTGTCTCTTGAGAATACGCTTGCACCGGAACAGGAAACAAGTGATCAAAAATGGCATAGGAGTAAAGAAGAGCACCCAGAAGGGCATGATGGACGATATGTCAGCTTCCGGTTGGGACAGAGAGAAGCGTATCATGACCAGAACCAAGAGACAGTTGTACATCGTCGTTTCCGTTGCTAAGGTTCGGATTTCGTCGCTGGTTTTTCGTGCCGCCAATGACACCATCGTCCCGATGAGATAACTGAGGAACGCCAGGAAGAACGCCGCCGACGCCGCCTGCGTGTTGATGATTTCAAACATGTAAAGGTTGATATACATCCCTAATGTGATGAAGAGTATACAAAATAGGAGCAAGAATGGCTTCATGAACCAGTTCAAAAACGCATCGGCGGCACTGGCTCGGAAGTGATTGAGAAAAACGCCCATCATGTACGCTCCTGCAGAGGCTCCCAGCCAAATCTCGAAGTCCAAGATTGTCTCTAAACCGGTGTTGGCTGGACTCAGGAAACGGCCGATAGCAAAAATCCATACAGGTGTTGTACCTACAAAAGAGATGAAAATGTACTCAAACTCGTGATTGGGAAATTATTGCGAGGGTTTATGGCATGCCTATGGAACGCAAGTGCTAAATGCACACAACTTTACAGTTGCTACATCTGGGGTTGTATGGTACCTGTTAGCAGTAAGAGGTCATTAAACCTCTTGAAAAGGTTTTCAAAGCAGCTGGTGCAAACAGTGAAAGCCCCTTTAAATTATGTTTCAAATTTCTTTGACACATGACGCTGTAATGCTTTAATATACCGTCTTGTTTTAGTCTTCATTAAAGTTCCCTTCTTAATTTCCTATTTTCCTGAGAGTCACATGATGTGACTTAACATTTAAAAAAGTTAGATTGTCAGCGAACGAGGATAAATATGCTTGTTACGTACATGACATGCCTGCATTTTCCGTACTGATTTTTACGCCATATTTCTTGAGTTACATTCAAGTGCCCCATTTAACGTTAATAATGATGAACATTAATCACCGGGACCAATTGTTTCCAATGGCATGTTGCTAAAGTGTATGTGTTGACATGTACTGAATATTTTATGATGACATAAGTGAGTTGTCATTAGGGCAAATGATTTTTATGTAATTAAAGTAAGTAACATTTAATGACAAAGCATTGCTTTTTATTGCTGCAAGGGATCGACATTTCTGCAATATATTTCCCATTCGGTATTCCCTTAAGCTTACTTTCTCTCCCATAGAAATTTATTATGCTTTTTGGTATGAATAGACAAAGAAAGGTAGCCTTATTTAACCATGCATGTAATGTATTTACCAAGAGGAACATGCCTTGCCATGAAGTCCCATATACACACTCTCTTTGAGTCTGTGAGAGCTCTAGACAATAAGCCTGTTTACTGTTACCATATCAAATATACATTCGATGAGAGCAAAAAATATGATATCAGAATATCAGATATTTTCCCAACTTGTGAGAGTGTGATTCATGACGGAGCCCTTTCTGAAACTTTACTGTCTGGTTTGACCAAGTTAGTGTTATCATCATGGCCTTCCAACACTTGTCAGATGACGGGGGGATGTAAAAAGCGTCGTTTTCAATAGAGAGGCTTGTCATGTGAATTGTTTAAATTCCACAGTTTGAACACTAATTATGTTAAACCCGAATTACTGTAAGTTCAAATTAATTTTTTTATTTCCACTTTTTCATAACCAGCCCAGCAATTCCAAAGCTTTTTTAACGCAAAAATAAATGAGTGTTTTCATGTTTAAAACGTTCATGTTCGTAAAAGGAAGACAGGCATTATTAGTTGTACGTATCTTTGTATCCGGAGACTGCCGTTAGCCTAGAGGCAAATGTAGGAGAATTGCTAATCAAGTGTCATATCCATGTACTGTTTAACAAATCCGTAATCAAGCACATGGTCCTCAGGCAGTAGAAACCATGTTGCATTGCTGATGAAAATCCATGTTTACCGACAGTACATTCTGCTCTATGATTTAAGAATTATTAAAAGTAAAAGATAAGTAGACCATTGTTCTTTAGCAAACTTACATGGTGGCAAGATTATGTAGTATTTTACGGGTAATGTCACACAACGTGCAAAACCAGTCATAGAATTCATATGTTAGATGTTGGCCTTTGTTTGTAGAGGGTGTTTTACCCAACCTAGTAATGGAATTTGCTTCACCTCGTAAACTGATACAAAGACTTGTGGTTTTGGCGACGAATATTTGATACACGCATGTTAAAACTGTGATATCTCTAATTGGGTCTCGCTTCTAATATAAAACATAATTATAGTTATGTAAGTAATGCAAAATTCTTTTTCTTAATCAGACTGGACATTGTTTAAATATCTGAATATCCACGTGTTTCACACTTATTACATATTGAATAATTTTAAATAAAACCCTCTTGCAGTATTGACCTCGGCTTCTCGGAACCAAGAATTAGGGACAATACGGCTTGACTAAACCCGCTGAAATGATCACAATGGGAATGTATACCCAAAGGGTAATTGGTGAATACTGAAGGTCAAGAAAACAACTTTTAACGCTGTCTGTCCTCAGAAACGAACATCGCCAGTGAACAAAGGTCGCCAATTTAGAAAAAGTCCATCCTTATGGTAAACTTGCCTTCAGGCCTTGACTTGGATACTAACCATGACTCGACATAGTCTTTGGATAAGTGGTCGTGCCATACAAAGCAACTTCATTATTTAAGGATGTACAGTGTTGCCAATTACTACTCCTTTCAGCCTTATGTCATGTAGTACAATTACCATAAAGGACTTTGGTTTAGGAAACTAACGCCCAATCGTGACATGATGTTGTTTGCGCACACAGTTTTGCTGGGAGAGTCTTTTTTTTCAAAATACGCCAGCTACACAGGCATAAAATAGTATTATATACCTTTTCCAGTGATTCAAATAATATTATAAGTTTTCACCTGGAAATAAGCTGAATTTATCAGTTCATTGTCCGCTACTTATATTCCCTCTGGCGAGGCTGTGTAAAAGGAATACCATCCCTTGTGGAAGGTGCGCGTAATGTCCATTGAACGAGAGATTAAAAATTGAAAGAAATGACACGTAACTAGCACATTTGCCAATGAACTAAGTAGAATGATCAGATAAGTAAACACTAATATAGGGTTATGTAAGGAAACAATCATCTGCCAGTGCAATTCATGAACACTTTTTCGCTCTTATTATTGTTGCACCTGTTGTAGATCTATTATCTCTCGCAGCGAAGTGAAAAGTACAGCTCATTCATCAGTATGATGCGGGTACGGTCATTTTCTATTTGAGTCTCATATTGTTGAGTTTAACAATAAGAATAAGGTCAACACCCTTGTATCCTTTTCTTCGATAGAAGTTAAGGTATGTTCTGATTAACCATGCGTTATTTTAAAGAATTGTCGAAGGACTATTCACTACCATCACCTTTTATCGATACAGTCTTAAGCACAACTGACAAAAATGACTTTAGAAGCAAACGGGAAAATTTAGGTGTGATTATTTTCTATGCTAACATAAAACCTGCTCAATGAAGCAGCATGACGTTAAAATTTCCGAGTATTTTACGTTATAAGCTATGATAAGTTGAACACGACAGATATTCCTAACTCATATACCATATACGTGTACAAACGGCATCTCAGACAGCTATTGTACAATACAAACAGTGTGGACTTACCGACCGCTAGGAAGATGTTTGCACAGTTGATGGAGATACTTAGCGACCTGTCTGCCCCGATGATTGAGACGAGAAGGTGGCCGGCCCCTCCGCCAGGGACACACGAAACCAGGAACAGTCCTAGCCCCTCGTGCTCCGCCAGGAAAAACAGCTTGGCGAGGGCCACACCGAGCTGAAAATAAATATAACGAAAGCCTTTACATGCGAAACGTGATAGTTCAATAACATAAGGCTGAAAAATAAATCCAGCAAAAAGTTCTATACTATGTTGCTTTTTAAGTAAGGTTTAAAACTGGGGCTCGATAAGTCTGAGATGTTGGAAATAAAAAAAAAAACGTTTCGCAATGCTGTTGAACGTGATAGTTTGATAGTTTGTGAATTTGATGTGTCGATGATATTGGGACTTCTTCACATTAAACGTAAATAAAATATTGTCATACGAGGCCAACATTAACATGTATTTCGCGCCAAAACACAGACGAATTAAGTCTGTTGTTGTTTCATTACAATGCTACAATAGCGCTGATGAAACTTCGATAGATTTTCTTAATATCTCGAAATATTAAATTGACTTTTCTGAATACTACTCTAAAAACAGATGCAAATAAACAAATAAATTTAAAAATGTACATCTGTGAAATATTACATCCAAGAACTACTTACTTCCTATGCGGGTTTTGTAATATGGAGATTTCAAAAGAGAAAATCATGTACTGTTATTTTGGACTTCTTGCAATTGGCAAGCTGTAACTAGCAACTGGCACTCGAGCAATTCTGTCTGATGGGGAAGAAATTACATTTACTATTTGATATATTACGTAGATATGGAATATGAAAGTAGATACATATGGCAATCCCAAATGTAAATCCATTAGAAACTTAGTCTTTTTTCGCTAAGACATCGCCGAGGAAGCAAAATGTCTGATGTTTTAGGTGTGATCGTTGGTGTTCGGTAAGGAGGGTCATATTCGCCACCATTGAATGGAACAATCCCCTCCAACTTCTACCGCCTCCCACACGAACACACAACACAAACGGGCAGAGCGCGACACTAAGTTATTTCAAACAATTAGATGCATTTTTAAAATCATGCTTTTGAAAGCAGAACGGGCTAAAGATATGAAGGCAGATACTTCAAATAACAATAAACAGAAATTGGACAGAGGTTGATAGATGAAGGAGGAAAATCATTTTCTAGTTGTCAGTGAAATTAATTGAAACAATGGCCTTGTAACCGAAATAAAATTGAATGCATCTCATCAAATTGCAAAGCTGCGGTGAGAGGAATTAGTTGTAACGGATTTACACATAAGCCTCACTTTATGACTAAATGAAGTCTATCAGTTCATATCATTGGCACTTAACGCTTAACAATAGTAGGATGAGACTTCTTTAGACGATTGCATCAGGTTCTTGTTAATGATTTGTGCCCAGATGACAATACATCATGGGTGTTGCTTTGAAGAGCCTGTGCGGATCGTAACAGACTGCCTGATTTGAACTTACGGTTATCCGTCTAACTGGATTTGCCTGTCCTTGCCTGCTATTATGCACGGGCGATGGCAGTAAAAACTAGGGTCTCGTCCTTTATACAGTGGTTTATGAGATATACTACAGTAAAATGCTTTCAGCGAAAGAAATTTATTGTAAGATGGTTTTTCATTTGGGCGAGGTTTTCTCCGAAACAGAAAATGCACGTTGACCTTTAGGTGACACATTGAAACGAACTTGAATGACCTTCTGACCTCTATTGAAAGATTGAACTAATCTTATTTATGATTATTTTGGATTCTTTGTGAAATGAAATGATTTATTCGTTCCATTCAAGTGGTTGGAAATGATTTTTAAATCCTTTCTTGTAACTATATTGTACATTTCAGCGATGTCAGCCGATAGTCAAAGTTGTTGAATATGAATATCCAGTAATTTTCAACAGGATTTCTGTGTGAAAATTTGATATGTATCTTTTAGGGTGAAATTAATTGGGTTAATTTTGATCCTGAGTTTGAAGGGAACGCTGCATTACAGAACAAAACAGAGTTTATATATGTTGAGAACAAAACAGAAATGAAATCTTGGTGATGAAACAACACATAACAAAACCGATACCAATGTATAAAAGTGAGAATTTACTTACCAAAGGATTAATGAGCATTTGACAACCTACGGCGAGTAGTAAGGTGGTTGGTTTCTTAAAATGCTGGTGCAAACTAGCCCAATCAGAGTCACACCCTACTGAGAATGCATTGAGAGTTGCTACGGCAGCTATCACACAGTCAAAGGCCATATCCACCCATCTCACCTTACGAACAACACTAACACTGAAGTACAGTTCGTAAATTGGATTTGTTAGGTTCCAATACAGGGGATCGTCTTCCTGAGTACCCCATTGGTCATAGAACTGAACAATAAGCACTCCGTATCCAACGTGCTCTGCTTGTACTGTGAACACACTGCCTTCTGACGGCAGGAACCGCAGCAGTATCTGGTCTGTCCTGTTTTCATCCAGTTTGAAAACCTTGTCATGTGGACCTGTTGGAATGGCAACCTGAGAATCCGCTGAAGTGATCATGGCAATGTAATACGGGGATGGCTGGTGGCGTTTTTGAGCAGGAGGATTGAGTTGTTGTTCTTGTTGATGTGGCATACTGTGGTTAATGGATGGAGCTAAAGACGAAAAGGGTGACGACAGCGATGACGAAGAAGAGGATGAAGAAGAGCTTGTATTATCTCTATTTATGGATGGATTTCTCTCATCATTCATTGTGTCTAGTGATGAATCAGTGTCACTTTCTTCGTGGAAGAAATGGCCATTAGATGAACAATTGATGAAAACGATGCGATTTTGTGCAACTGGCAAATGTTCCACTTTGGATGGAATTAATGTGACGTGAAAGGCAGGATTCCTCCAAGAAGTCCTTTGCATAGAATTTTGATCCTCTTCGCTTGGAGACGGAATCTCTGAACTCTTCCACGAAGCAACATTTTCATAGCTATTCCTCCCCTGTTCACTGTTGCCTATTCCACACACTATAGTGAATGATGTCATTGCCAATAAACTGATATATCCTATAATAGAATACTCCCAATTGAAGACAGAGATCATATCTGTGTTGCCATTCTCTGAGGCATTTACCATAAATATTCCTCACAAGCCCTCGAACACTTGAGGCCTTGCTTTATTTTCCGTGTATTGAAACGGGATTGGTCCTATTGGATCTAATATTTCTGGAATATACTACCCATTTTGAAACAAAATAATGAATGCTTTGTATCCATTACTTCTCATGTGAAAAATGTGAAGCGTGCTTGGTACCTTTCAAGTGTTGTGACCTGTTACGGTTGTTTCAAGTGTGTGTGAGAGAGCTAGGTAAGCTGCTGGTAATGCTGGAATACAGATTGAGCAGTGTAAGGTATATAGGGGCTGAAGGGAGCTGCCTGTTGCTGACAGCTTTAGCTCATGGAATATGGCAGTGATACAGCTGTGTTGTGCAGCCACAGAGAAAGACGGACAGAAAGGGCCTCCTTCTCCTTCGGTTACTCCTTGTTGAGTGTGAAGACACAGCCAACCAACAGAGAGGCCAGTGCATGTCACCACCACCACCACCAATGCTACACCAGCCAGGAACATCCAACTCCCAGATGTCTTTTCATGATAGATGTTTTTAACAGATTTTCAGTTTCTCAGTTGCCCAGAAGTATAAACATATGTACACATTAAATGTTCATAGATTCATTCACACAAATCTTCCATCATGTAGTTGATATTTCATGCAGAGATATTTCATTATACCAATGAGACAATTGCTCATTGCATGGTGGCATCTTGTCAAGGAGAGGCCAACTACATTATCTATTGTGGTGCATCAAATTGTCCTGCAAATCACTACTTGTGTAAGTCTTATAGTATCTAAGACCTGGTATGAATACAGACTTCCTACTTTGTCTCGGAAACAAACTTTATGACATCAGATGCGGTGTCAAATATTTATAGCAATTAAGTTTACTTGTTTTCAATCTTGTAAGTTGCGAGACGCAGAGTTTGTAAGTTAATCAGCTGATTAATTAAACGATGCTCTGCTAAGCTTTGAAATATTTCCTTTCATTTCAAAGGTTTCTATGTGGCCTTTCTAGACAGACGCTAAATTGTAAGGTTAGAAACTGCTGTAATGGACTGGCATTGAAAGATGTGCCACAAACACCACCCCCAAAAGGCAGCAAGTGTTTTAAGAGAGATAGCCTTTTGAGACTGTAAGTTATTTATGTAGGTAGCACATCAGCTGTTTGTGGGTTTGACAGAATGCAGTCTAAGCTGTGTTCGGTAATACATTCTGATCAGGTCTTCATGACATCAGCGGCACCACAGCTGACTTCATCTTCATTCTTTGAGTCAACATTATCTCAATTTCCCTCCACTTGTACTGGAATAGAAAAAATGTACAGACCTTGAAAAGACATAGTTTACTATGCATAAAGAATTGCTGGTAAAGCGTTGCGTTTAAATTAGGTGGGTAAATGAATCACCTCCTTTGAATTAGAAGTTAGACTTTCTCTTAGCACAAGAAGTAGGAGATAAATCAATGTGTCAGTTAGGACTGGATAGGAGACTGGAGATTGGGGAGAATGGCTGGAGGACAGTATAGAGATGGTATTAAAATTCTCCTCAGGCTGAGCAGATGCGAAGTATCAGGTTCAAACATTGCAGGAAGATTACAGTTTGAATGACCAGAAAACCTTTGCTTCACCAACCTTTCACTTTAATTCAATACCATTACTGTATGTGGATCACATAATACCACTGGGTCTATATATGGACCTATTGCTGTTGAAAAGAGAGGAAAGAAACACAAAATAGATGAAAGAAATGAAGGAATATCAAAGATTTTAGTAGCTTAATACAGGCTAGAAGTATGACCGCGCAATACGAACAAGGAGACTTAAGAAAGCTGTTACCAAGAAACACTTAATTTGGAAATTGGCAATCATCATTAAAAGGATATATTATGTCATATCTATTATTCTATGATTGTTACTTACGAGTTTGTGAAACTTCTGAAATAGAAGCTGGAATTTTTGAATGAGAACTAGAGGCTCATTGCAAAAGATTCAATTTAATACGGTAACACAAATGCAACTCAACAACTGGGAGAAAATGGAAACACATAACATCTCTTAAATGTGGTATTTCCTTTGTTTCGTTACAACTCGTTCGGACGTTATTATGTTCTTAATGGAAATCACTGTTTCCTATTAGCGGTTCCGTTGTACCACAAATGATATTATACTTTATGCTTAAGAGACATGCAATTCTAGATTTCTGTAGTAAATTCAAAAACTTTTATCATGATAGTGCTGAACATTAAAAAGAATACAATTAGTCTCAAATTACCTCATTCTAACACAGAGGATGTTGTATCGAACCTTGTAAGTTTGATGCAGTCGTCAAAGCTAAATAAGCCCAGTTTTCTAACTTTGTATGATGCAAATGGAAGTAATTGGAGCCCATTAAGTTCCAACAGATGGTATCATCAATAGATGGGTTTCATTGTATGGGGAATGTAGTATACGGTAGAATTAGTTTAATTATTCCTCCCAGTACTTTCCATCAGTTTATTAGTTGTCTTCGTTACACAGAAGTTATGATAAACCAATGCATGCAATGGTAATTATTCTAGCAAAGATAGATATCCTTAACTGCAGAATTTAAAGATTTTAAATTTTCCATCATTAATCCTTGTTACACATAGATCATGGACGCAGAAAAACATGTTTACCTTATTTTTTCTGTGGCGTCCTTCCGTATTTTCATTATTTCCAATGAAGCTTGAGCATTTAAATAGATTATGTTTTCTTGTATAAAATATGACATAAAATTTAACGATATGACATAATGTACAATGTTCATTGTAAACAGCTGAGTTTGAATTATATGACCAATATCAATTGGTTTAGTTCCGTGTTCATTTATGCGACACATTGTTACATCAAAAATAATAACATCTTTTGTGTATGTATTTCAAATCATCTACCGTGCAACACGGCTTATATTTGTATGGCTTTAAAAAGCTAAGAAATGAACAAGTATTTTGTGAAGACTGAAAATTACAAACAAGAAACCGCTAAGAGGAACCGTAGTGGAAGCATGCCCTGGGGTGACTGTGGAGTTGGAATTCCTATTGGTAACGCAGAAGCCATCTTGTGCCTCAAAGGTTTGAGATTCCAATCATATGTACGTTGTAGCAGTCTCAGATGCGCGCCGGTTTCAGATGCGCGTCGGTAAATAGTTGAAATTTGCCTAGACAGTTGTGGAAAGTTAGTTTTCACATACTTTGTGTTGGTGTTACCTTATGTTTCTCAAAAATAGATAAATATGGTTTACAAATGTAATGTAGTAATAATTGTAGATAAATGAACATAAAAAATATAAATTTATTTATTTGTCAAAATGTCATGTAGTAAATATAATCATAGACATATTTATTTATTCATTGTATATAATTTTACATCTAATGATTAAATTTAAATAGATCTAAGTCAATCAATTTTTTATTTGAATAAATTTATTTATTTAAAAAAGTCATTTATTTAAATAAATACATTTATTTATTTATTTAAATTTAATAATTGCTGCAAAATATTATTAAATAAATAAATTAATTGACTTAAATTTAATATTTGACAGTTGTAAAATGATGTACAATGAATAAATAAATTTAATAAATAATGATGTACAATAAACAGATAAATTTAATAAATAAATTTAAAATATTATGATTAATATAAATAAATTAATATACATAAATTAATATAAAATGATTATTTACTACATGACACTTTGACAAATAAATAAATAAGTAAATTTTTATTTTTATTTTTTATGTTCATTTATCAACAATTATTACTACATGACATTTACAAACCATATTTATCTATTTCCAAGAAACATGAGGTAACGCCAACACAAAGTATGTGAAAACTAACTTTCCACAACTGTCTGTGCAAATTTCAACTATTTACCCAGATTGTTGTCTAAGGTGTGTGATTGGGCCATGGCTCAAATGTGCCCCATTTAAGTAATTAATGAAAGGCGCGCGGATGAGCCGGCGCGCATACTATCCTAGCACACCATTACAGACTGAACAGTACACGGGATTCGTATCAGAGCTTCAACACGGTACCTTATGGGGGCTCCCTCATACGTGCACAATTAATACTATTTCTGTGTAATGCTATCCTTTGTCTTTCGTGAAATAGTTACTAGCAGCATCATATATATCAATTTTTCACATTGCCAAAATATTGGTATTTAATATGTTTCATTCAGGACCGTCTGATTAAATTCCCATCAGTTTTGGAACAGTGGCACATAAAAAGGACAGTGAGAAATGCTTTTGTTCTCTCTTCGTCCTGTACGTTTCAAAATTGATAGAAATTTCATGACGAGCTCAGAAAAAGTTTAGGAACAAGACAATTGCTTAACTGAAGTGAACTGCTAAAGCCATGCCACTGTTTCAAAATAAATACATTTGATGATGGTTGGCCCGAAGGACATCTCAGTATTTGATGAGTTCTCTGCTGATTTCCTCGCTGAAAGTGAAAAGTTGCAAACCGCAATTGAGAAAATAACCGATATCAGGAAAAAATTAACTTTTAACTTTAACGGGTTGTTTGTCCCATGTAGATTTCACTGCAAAGTCCGAAACATTGTTAATTACAGGAGCTCCCTGAGACCTTGAACTTCTTGATAAATGTGATTTTCTTGCATTTATGATGCTTTTATTTTACTCGAATTTGCTCTGAAGCCGGATGATGGTGATTTATTCTCCTCTGAGCTCATCCTTTTATCTTCTTAATGTGTTTTTTTTTCTGATAAGGAGATGATGAAAATTTTAATTCGTCACAAGTCCCTCCTACACGCTGTTCACATAATGATGGATGGATGGATTATTTTATAACATGATCATAATAAGAACTTTTTATAACTATCTTGTTAAATTGAAATTCTTTTCAAATTTCAAGTGTGGTAGCGTCAGATTTTCTCATAGTTTTTTGCAGGTTTATGATATAAGCTTGCATATTTCAAGCACACTAGTGACATGAAGATTTTTTGCCTCTGTTGGGGGACCTCAGGTTGTGTCAAGAGCTCTTTTAGCAAATTACTGGTGCCTTCCAACCTTATATTAATCATTGACATTAAGTATTTAAACTATCAGAGGGATTGGACTTTTTTCCGGGAGCACAGTGAACAAAAAGAACAGTAAGACTGTTATTATGTAACGCTCTGTCTGCGCATGCGTCAAGGTCAACTTTCTGTGGGAACCCTCAGTAATTTATGCAAAATATTTGTTTGTAAAACTCACGAATTTAACTTCGTATTAGATTTGCCCTGGCCTATGCAAGGTATAAAGACGACACCCAAGCAACATTCTCCAATTTCTTTTCCTTTTTGAGGATATAAAATTACGCCATTTAGTTTTAAAGGAACAAACAACACTTTCCTTGGCAGACGAGCAATGTTAAATCTCATATTGCGGTTTTTTACTAAATTTCATGGAGCCACTGGTATCCAGTGTTTGGGACTCCCGGTGATTCTATAAATGGGTTTCATAACTTGTTGCTTGTGTGCCTCAGATCAAGAAATAATCCATATAGCCAATGGAAATTCTGTCAATTAATGGGCTCTCTCGTACCTTTAAACCCTTTGTTCGAACTGCCGTGCTAAGCGGCAAATGGTAGACCATTGGCCAGTTTACGTACTTTGCGGGGGTTAAAATTTCCTTTCATTTCTTGATTTGACTCACTTAAGCGATTGTGTGATGTTAATAAACAATAAGCCATAAAAATTATCAGCTTTTAAATATTTAAATTTTACACTTATTATATATCAAGTTTCTGTTGGCACACCCTTTTCTGTCTTCACTTTCCTGTGGCTAGTGAAATGACAATTTAACCACAAACAGAATAGATTCATCTGGTCTTTTATTTTATTACACAAAACTGTATAACATTAAATATATCTCATAATATATAATACATCGTATCAAAATAATAAGTACAAAGAGCTAAGTACATGTTTTATCATGTGGAAGACTTTGTTTGATATGTTTTAATGATATGGTGGTGAATTCAAGTCCCGCAGAACATATTTCAATAAGCACCTTACATGCCATTGATACTTGATAGTACTCCGTTTTCGAAAATTGGTTCACTTCCCGTTAGTTTTGCTCAGTAAAAAATCAGTATCTATTTTGCTAATCAGTATCTATTTTTTCTGATTACATGTAACTTTACTATTGTAATTTGCATAGCTTCAAATGATTCCTAGTGTATTGCTTATAAAGTCGTGAAATTATTTCAAATACCTGCTGTGGAATGTGGAAGCGAAATCTGTAATCATTTACTGGCAAAATTTGCACAAAAAGCATTGTGCCACAGTCTCTCTTCTTTATACATTGCTCCGCAAAATATCACAGATTATTTTAATTTTATAGTAACATTAAGTAACAAATATTCCTGCACAGAAGGAATTTATATGAAAGTGCAATTGGCTGTGAATTAACTCCTTTAATCGTCATTGAGAAATGTTTATTTCATAACAACAAGATTGTATTGATTTTAAACCAAAGCACATTATCATAACTCGTTTGCATGGTTTTGATCACAGTTTAATTTGTTTGGTACATATTTTTCTTGATATGTTAAGATTCAAATATTAAAACACTGTTTTCAATGTCTTGTTTCACATGGTTACCAAGGACGCCACATGCTGTCATGCTGAAGATTGAGTAAGTTGCCCTGAGGAAGAGGAAGCACCTGATTGGCTGCTGCTGCAGCTTGCTGCGGACCTGCTATGTGACCTTGACCTTGATGATGATGTTCCTGTTGCCGTGGTGACGGGTACTCCACTCTGGGAGGACTTTCACCAGAACTGTCAGAAGCCATGGAGGATGACGTAACTGTTGCTGTTGGTGTGGTTTTGGGTTTAGCTCCAAAGAAGTCCGTTCTTTCTTGTTTAACATGTAATCCAGAGGTGGAAGGTCCCAGATCCAAGGGTTTGTCCTGGGTAAAACTAAACATAGGGAACAAAGGTTTGGTCTTATAGGAGTCACTAGATGTGTCTGGAAGTCCTGAGCTGGTAGAAGGTTTAGGTTCCTGAACCTGTGGTGGAACCACTGCCACTGATGTTGAAGGTGTGATGGCGCTGCTTGAAGGGAGCTGACCTAGTCCTAGAGAAAGAGGTGCACTTCCCAGAGCTGAAGGGAGGGTGAGAGTTCCTTGGGCAGCTGGAATAGGTGATACCAAGGCACTTGGTGTTGTTGGAGCACTGGCAGCACCTGGGATTTGAATTGACATGGGTGCCATTACGTTAGTCACTGGCATTGACTGGTTTGTCATGAGAAAGACTAAATCACCAGATGGCAGCTTTGCAGGAATAAGCTGGACCGGAAGTACTGGAACTCCTTGGGCCTGAGCATGTGCAGCCTGCTGTGACTGAGGCTGTTGGGATGAACCAGCCATCATGGCGGCTGCGTTACCAAACAAGTTCTGTGAAGACTGTCCCTGAGTAAGTTGTGGAAAAGCTGATGTGGTTGAAGATACTGCTGAATTACTCGCAGAAGCACTAGCCATAGAGGAGATCACTGCTGAAGCCAACTGTCCAATCTGCAGCTCTCCAGTCTGTGACTGTGGGACTACTATCCCACCACTAGCCGCCATTTGTAATCCTAAAGGCTGCTGACCTTGACCTAGTTGCAGAGGTAAAGGTGAGGATGCTGAGGGTCCAACGGCTGGAATTGCTGTGTTCATTTTGTTCAAGCAATTTGACAGGTGATTGGCCAGTCTGTTCTTTATTTCAGGATTGAATCCTTCCATTTTAGATAGACATCTCGTGACCTCGTTTGCACACTGGCTGTATCCTGCCGCGTATTTGTGGATGACCTTGGGATCAGTTGTGATGGCGACTGCAAAGAAAAGACAAATTGATTGATTAAAATAAAAGTTGGATGAAAAATAGATTAATTTGACAAGGATTAACATCAAAATAATTCCAATCTGCGCTGTTGATGAAAATTCTATTATTGTTACAAAATTTAAAGGATTTTCATCCCCTTAAATATTCCATGTTATCATGTTATTATTTACATGATAACCACAATTTGTCATTCACATATCATTTTATCTTATTCATACCCAAGTATGCACATTCCTCATTTGTGCCAAAATAGCAAGGAATAATAAAAAGCCAGGAATTCTGGCAGTGATTCTTTTTTATAATTACATTAAATATACCTATAACGATACCATGAATGAAAGGCCTAACCCAACCTGAGAAATTAAATAAAGATTTTATCAAACAAATTGGCACCTTATGAAAAGACTCAACTAATGCGAAATGAATGGAACACTAACTTGGCTTTTTTACATCCAACAATGCCATTACCTCATTTGGTGTTTTTGACTGTTGCCAAACTTGCAAATTCTTTGATTTGATGCCAGAAGGACCTGCCAAATGGTTTTTATGATGATGTATTTAAATACATGAAAGAATACAATTCAAACTTTAAAAGGTCAGAGTGGATAGCTGGGGGTGGTTTAAGTTTTGCAGGAAATATGATTATTTTTCATTTTTATTGTTTTGCATACATGAAATGTGCATGGGTGCTGAGGGGTAAGAATTCCAGAGTACAGAAAAAACACTTCCTTTTTCTGCCACATTCTTTTAAACTTAATTTCTTCTGGTTGAAACCAATCATAAACATAATATTTTTCCTAATTACCAAATAACAATGCTAAAGTACAGGTTTTGTCCTTTTTGATGCCACAGGTCGTGCAATGCCAGGAAAAGTGCTTCATGCCTCAAGCATCTTTTCTTGGGGTGATTACTTGAAATATTTAGATGAGGTTTCTAACCACAATATTTGGTTAGGTGTATTGGGTAAGTCTTCAATTTTCTTCACAGACTTTATGGATGGGTGTCTAAGTTCTATCTCCTGTTTACTCAATCTTTGTGACACAAACGAAAAGCCTGGAAAAAGTCAACACTTGTGGGTCTCTTTATTATCAGATTGAGATGAGATTTAGAAACAATTTTCTCTAATCTTTTGTGAAGAATCCTCTCAATTTGGTCACCTTTGCTTATCTTATATACTTAGACCTGTCATAGGTCTATAAGTTTGTTTATATTGTCTCCAATTTTAATTCCCTTTCAGATAGAGACCTCAATATATTTAGGATTGTCTGAATAAACTTTGCTTAGTCTCCTTTAAAGTCCTCATCTAGTATGAAAATGATTTATCTGTGGAAAAAGAATGACATATGTCTCATGGCAGCCATCCTTTGACATCTGCATTCTTTGTCAGTTTAAGGAACTGTCATTTCTAGAAAAACGTTCACAATGCTATTTTTGTGACCATCTTTTAATCACAGAGGTATATTAGACAGTGATCAGCGGCAGCTAACTTGGGTTTATATAAAATTCCAATAGTTCTCAAGATTGCATGTTTGCCCGGGACTGTTCCTCAGATAATTATCCTACTGTAATTAGTTCCATTATTCAGTGCGGAGCTATTCTCGAGAGGGCTAATGATTGTTTTGTCATTTTTTCGTGCTCAGATGATTGCCGACAATCGATGAAAATGGACTCAATTTTGAGGTTCAAAAACAAAAGCAAAAATGTTGATAGATGGACAAAAGAGATGAACAGGCGACCTCTGTTGACCCTTGGACAGACTTTAAGAGGGTGAATGTCTCGTAAAATGTAGAAATACTGACAGGTTCAATCAGTATTGTTACTTGACATGTTGCCTTGGTAACAGTGACAAATGCTAACAGAAGTAACCATAGTTACCTGACAAGTGTTGTCTCTGTAGGTTCTTCAGATATTTGACTGTCATCTCAAGTATATCTGCCTTCTCCAGTTTGGAATAATAGGAACTCTGTAAAATGAAGCAAAAGTACACACAATTACAATAGATAAAAAGGAAATAATGACAGTCTTTATTGTTGTGGCAGTCAAGGAAGTCTGAGAGAATGGTCTCCCTATGTTTAAACAATCATATGAAGGTATCATAGAAGGCATTGTTCATGATTCTAGTACAACCCTGGAACTCTTAGAAGTTTCAAATTTGACTTAATATTTTCTTATGTGTAAAAGAACATCATTGTCCAGGCCCCGGTTATTCAAATTACCACAATATATTAGTCAGAATGATGATCCCTGGTTTATAATGATCTCTAGGTATAAAACAGGCATAAAATGTACCAGAGATTTACCTGGTATTTCTATACGTAATGTCATACCCTTTGGTATACCTGAGCATACCCAGTGTCGTGGGAAAGACAAGAAAGATTCCTCATTTCTTTAGCCATGCATGACACTGGTTGTCCAACAAAAGAACAACACACCATGTGTATCAGTACTCTGTTGTGTGATCACCCATGCGTGACATCAAAAATGTTTCATATGCCTCGTGGCCATAAAAAGTTAAAATGTCAAAAACATCTGAAGACTAGAATTCCTAATATTTCATTTTTTATTCACATACAAGAGGAAGAGATCTTAAATATTGAAATGTTTCATTGTCTGCGCCTTGATGTCCATATTATTTGGTTGTAAAAGGTTCAAAAATGCAAAAAACCATCTACAGACATTTCATTTATTCATATTCAAGAGAAAGAGATGTTAGACATTGAAATCTTTTATTATCTGTGTCTTGAAGTCTCTAATATTCAGCAGCAGAAGGTGATGCTTTTTAATGGCGTAATAGAAGGTCTGGGAAATCAGGAATTCGTCTAATGTGAGAAAAAACATTGGTATTATTTCCTGTGAGAATGTAGTTCACGGTTTGTGAGAAAAAGTAGCAATTACTTACAGGATATAGGAGAGAAAGATGCCTTAATATTGACAGTAATCTTTGACCAAAAAGGTCCTAAATTTTAGGGGTGAAATGAAGAAAAATACCAAGTACCATGGGAATTGGTTCAGGGTTTGATTCAAGGTAATTATTTCCTGAAGTCCCCCACTGTGAAATAGCCAAGAAGTTAGATGAGCATTACACATGCTTATCAGAACACTAAACAGACTTTAAGAAGCATGTTGACAAGCAAAAGGCCATTTAGGAACAAGGGGGTAATAGTTACCAGTGATGAACCCCTAGTTTTTCCCACCCCCTGAGTTTGACTGACTGTGGGAACTTGAAATTTGATGAAGATCTGTGTAAGTTTAAATCCAGACACATGTACTTATATGGTCAATTTAGACCTGAATGGTCTAACCCAGGGGGCACTTTATGATAATTGTGAATATTACACATAATTAAATATGACCATTAAAGGAACTTGGAGTTTCAAATTGTAGCTTGTCTGACCCTAAATGATATTAAATCCCATAAAGCAAATATGTGCCAAGCCAATAAAAAACTTTGACAAGGCCATTTCTGTTTATTTTCTATTCATTTGAAGTCATCTAAGGTTCAAAAAGTGCATTTGATATTCCTGTAATTATCATTTTCACAAGATTCTGTCATCTTTTAATCAAAGGTGAAAAGTGAATTTTTGATGTAGATTCCCAAGGTGATAGTAAATTCAATATTAAAATTGGACATCATTAAGCATTATTGAAGCCTTGTCAAATGTGTTGTATTTAAAAAAAGTAATTTCACATGAATGAAGTCCACCATTTGGTTAGTACTTTAGATATCTTATTACAAATCTAATCTGGAGAACTGCATTGTTCAGCTGTTTGATCCTATAGACACAATAACACTTTGTGGTGCCACTGAAGATTGATATCATAACTGCTAGAGCCACAAACGGTACAGTAAGTGTAATTATGAATGAAAATTTAATGAATTTTGTAGCCAATGACTAAAAGATTTTATGAATCTGGAATTAAGCAAACACATTTTCGAAAGGAAATATGGCCCATCAGGAAGGTGCTTAAATTCCAATTTTGATACTTAATTTTTAAAAATTGCAACGCACCATTTTAAAATTTTAAATCTCTGCCAAAGTAAATGAATTGTTGTTGTAATGATGTAAAGCTAAAGTGCCTGGAGCTAAATCGTGAAATATTGTGCAAATAATTATATTTTAAATTTGTAACTGAAGAGTTTTACGCCCATAAATTATCCTGTTTCAGTTTACAACGTAAATAATTACATAATCATGCGATTCCATATGGTCATTAAAATCTCCCTCCATTATTATTGTGTACTGGACAGAAATTGTATTTAACCCACAAATTTCTAAAGGATTCTCAACCACAGCTGTATTAAATAAAACATCATTATCAGATATATCACACTGATTTGTGTCCCTTAATTCTAGTTTTCATTGTTACCAAATATCTTGTAAATTGGTTGTGAGTTTAGTTTTGTAATGCTCTGCTGAATTATTGTGAATTGTCCAACAAGTTGTAACCACAAGTCTGTTTCGTGGGTGGGTTGATTGCAACATAAGTGATAAGCAACTGATCCTAAATATTTTAAAAGTCCAAATATGTTGCCATGGATACTCACGTCTTTCTTGGTTGCATCCATGAGGAACATTTTGAGTTGGTTTAAACAGTTGTTGATTCGTTCTCGTCTCTTCTTCTCCATCAAAGGCTTGTTGATCTACAAGACAAAATATTATTGTTAATTCTACATCTATTCTGGTCATTGCACCCAGGATGTTTTTCCAAAATTGGACACTTTTCTGGCTGTTTGTAGCCGAATATAAAAATCGGATCAGTTTTGCAACAATAGAATTCAGAATTTCAAAATGTTCAATTGACAGAAATTTCAGGGACCGTCATCATGTATTGTTTTTGGTTTACTCTATTCAGAAAAAATCTAAATCAAACTTCATCTTTTGTTGGCGATCCTAAACACAACATGGAATTATATCCCACAGGTTGTTCTTAAATTAATGTACCTCTCCTGCACTTTACATATAGCCTGCATAGTATTTTTGGTTTGGGACAAAATCTCACAAGCACAAAAAGTGGACTTGATTTACCAACTGTTCTTTTTGTTAATAATGACATAACTGAACATCAATAGGAAAATAGTAGGAAGTGGTAAACTACATTACTTGCATTCTTCTACCTGCCAAGAAAGATGTTAGGGAAGTTGGTGGCAGTTTTTAGACGTAATATTTTATGACCATTTTATCACTCAAGTGACCCATACAACATTTATAGCATCTGTTTGTCTGACCTATTACATCAAACTCTCTGACCCTATTGCATCAAATGCCTTAGGTTGTGAACTATTGGTTAAATAGCCTTTTGTGCTGCTCCTCCATTAGATTACATTATACAAACGTAAAATGCATACCACACTATCATTAAGTGATTCAAATGCATTGAAGCAAGTTGCAGGCTATGTAGATGTAGATCCCAATATTACAAGTTACACATAAGTAATCAAATCAAAAATAATTAATGGAATATTAGGATGGTCTTAACTAAACCAAAATTCTTCTGTTTACTTTGAATGGATCTTACTGAAAATTTAGATTTAGGTTTCTGAACCATGCATCATTCATAATCAATGTATCAAGCTTTTCTCAATGATCTGATTCTCCATGTTTTGCCGCTCTATTTAGTTTACAGTCCTACCCTGATAACATTTTTTTTAAGTTGAGACAAGCCTACTCAGAATATCATCAGACTGAATATAACTGTTGCATAAATGGGCAATAAGGAAGAGATTCTAAAGAGGGAGGAACTGCAATGTAGGTGTTGAGCTGGAAAAAGAACATCTTAATTACGTAAGGACATTTAGAAAAATCCCCTACTTTGCTTTCCTAAGCACACACTTGTCACAAATGACTGTATTTAAGTGCATGATTTTCCACATATTTGCTTTCATGTAACATTGTCAGCTATCAAATAAGAAAATGTCATTATTTTAGATCTTAATTATCTAAAAAGTGGTACCAAATAGAGAACTAGAATTAATTGATACCATTAGTGAAGTGGACTTAATTAACATTTGAATAGCTTGATTCATTCAATATAATACAATGAAATTAGTGATTGATTTCTAACAGTCCTAATGATCATTAATGTCCTATTTGGGGTTTTTAGATTCAAGTGCATATTTAATGCAAGCTATAAAATTCTACAACTTTCACATTCTTTATGGGAATAAGAGTTTCCAAGGCCTTAGGCAATGTTTGGCCCATTCCCATTGAGTCGTATTGAATAAACGTCTTACATAACTACTCTCGGGCATTTGAATAAGATTCCATAGTCTTTAGGCAAATATTAAGCAAAAAGTTTATCCTATTTCTTATTGGCTAAGTATTTTGCAAAATAGAATGTTCTTGAATTATTTAGATCACTGCTAGTCATTGTTGTTACCTTGAAAGAACTTGGAAGATATTTTTTGCACTGGCACAGCATGAATGCCAAGGAAACATTTTCTGTTACAAAATGGTTCCAATAGGCTAACAAGATAACCTTGAGTTTACTTTTTCAAGTGATCTTACTTTTTGGCTCATTTGGCATTACAGATCACTTATTTGGGATTTGATCTTAGAAACTTTATGAATCCATGTCATATTCCATTGGCGGATCCAGGATTTCCCGTGGGGGGGGGGCGCCCGGCCCGTAGGGGGGGGGGCGCCAATCCAATTTTTCACCTATTTTCGCCCAAAAATCGAGAAA
>JBCAUI010541361.1:0-10812 GCA_038406195.1 Haplosyllis anthogorgicola
ATGAAGAAATTTTGGTCCATGGGGGGCGCGCACCTCCCGCTCCCCCCCCCTAGATCCGCCAATGACTCGCATACCATAAATAGTAGACATACCAAAAATGGTACTGGCATAGTTCCTACTTAATTAGGTGAATTTGGTAAGTTAGGTGAACTCAGTGAGCATCGAATTTGAAAAAAACCTATTATATTTACATTGCAAATCACATTTTTTTCTAGTGTAACCAGTTGGACAACACATGATAAAAACATTTGTTTTGTGCTTAATTCTATACGCATAATGCTTATGTTTCATAGATGTTATCAATCAAACGAGCATTCAATTATAAAATGTACTTGCACAGCTGACAACTTCATACTACAGATGAAAAAAAATACAATATTCGTATTAAATTCCCATGAATGTGTGTTAAAAATAAGATTGCAAAGAGTTAAAAGTTATTGAATAAGTGCTTCCTAGAGGAAGACGATGTTTGTTGAACAAAGTCACTATTTAACCCTCGAAATGAAATTATTTATACAGTCACATTCATAATGGAACACGAATTATGACTAATGACTTTTTTTTGTTTTCTACATTCTTGGATACTTTTTCTTTGCTTATGAAATATGTCATTTTGAAACTTTCCCAAGATTGGACGATAGAAGTAAACTGTGTGACACAAAATCACGACTTTTGCATAGAATATTTTGCGTTGGAAGATCAGCGTCTGATGGGCTCATTTACATTAGGTCAATTGAAAAACATGAGAAAAAGTTCAACTAAGGTAGAACAGTAGAATAGCACGCATCTATTTGCATCAGACTTCTCTTGCTCTTAATTTTCTAAAATCTCCTGTTTACCTGTTTGTCAACAGCCTCTTTCCCTATGAAATCCATTTGACGACTGTCTTAGTTAAGATGATGGAGATCAGTACACGACAGTGAGCATATTAACCTTACTTGTCCTTTAATAATTGATTAGTAACTGGATTTAGCAGTTAGTATCGAAATTAGAAAGTTCCGTTACATTGTTCAGATAAGAACGCAATGCTTCTGCTTTATCAACAAGTCGCCGGTGACGGTCATCTAAAATGTATTAATATATCCTTTGGTTTTTTTTGAACAAAAAATGTAAATGGTTGAAATTTAGAAACTGCCTCAGCAACAGCAATATTTTGATTTAACGCCATGGTGCTTAGATGCCGTTATCTGTATGTTTACAAAGGATAACAATCTGTTACATTTTATTTCCAAAACAGTTACTATTTTCTGTGAAATACGAGATAATATCAATGTAATCAATGCCCTTTTATTCTGTGATATTTCAAATTCTCATTATAAAATTCTCGTTTGTTAAGAAAATGTTTACATGCAATTGTGAATTATTTTACATTTCATGATAATCTTCCAAATTATTTACATAACCGTAAGTGGAAAACCATCATGCAATTTGGAACTGTATTTGTTCTTTGAAGCAACATAATGATTTGCACTAAGCATAATTGAAGTCCATTGTATTTAACTAGAGGGAAGCCCAGTGAACATTTTGTCGAATCTTTCATGTCGTATTTACAACCAAGTATTAGCATAACCTAAGTTCGAATTCACTTTTTTGTTACAATGTGCAAGTCACTCGTAACTCTCCTCGGAAGAACATAGGAAAGTACAATTTAACGTTCAAGCTCGAATGGCATTACACTCCATCGGCCTGTCTCAGCTGAATCAAAATTCTTCTGATTAGTTATATATTTGTGTTGTTGAATCAATCTTGCCGAAAACGGAGGGTTCAGAGGTATGAGTTACATCATTTGTGATATTTGTTCTCAATATTACCCGTGTTTTTCACTTCAGCTCAGGAGGGTGCATATTGCAAAGAAGGGTTCCACGCAAAAATTGATTACCGCAATGATATACATTGCAACAATAAGCTCCTATTTTTGGTAATATCCATTCAACCATCTTACTACTAACAAATATAAGGCAAAATTCTGTCACGTTACTGACACTCTACCAAATATCTTTTGTCTTCTGTCCTGTGATTTGACAAGGAGGATCTCTCCATAATCAGTATTCTATTGTGTGATTGGACAAGTCCTGTGCATAAATTATGTTAATGAGGTCTCTGAAGAGATCCTCATTGGCTGGAATGGTGACTGTCCAAAGGACGGGTTCCACCTAGTATACATAAAGATCAGATGCATTTTGTTTTCCTTTAGAAATCGACATTGGTTGTTCTGGATCCAAAACAAAGTACTTATCCCTAGTAATTTTAAATTTCTGTAGACTACTGAAATAGACGTGAAATACTTCTTGACGTAATTTTACTTTATTGTTTTTTCAGAAATACGTCAGGTGAAAATTGTCAGCCATGCGAGAATGTGAGAATATTTCATATGATGTTCTGAAACATCATGAATCATAGGAAAAAAAAAGAAGCATAACACTTTAATATTACAATTAACATGAATGCAAACATAAAGTTTTGCTACGTAAAACTGTCATATTTGCTTGAAATTTATTAAATCTGGGCGGATTTCACTTGATCTTTTTTTAAACCAATATTCGCCGTCCTTAGTTCAATTAATACAATGTACGTGTTAAAATCTCTTTATTTAAACAATACTATATGGTAATAATTCAAATTTGAGCATATGTTTTGTTTTTATTGTCATCTTTATAGAGTGATAAACTATTTAAAGGAAAAGAAACCCTGCTGGATTCTAGTTTGTGAATGATGCTTTTGGACAAATATCATACAAATGTGGCAACAGGTACAATGGTTCTCAGTGCCCCTGTGTACATTCACACCTAAATATATTACCCATAAGCAAATATTTAGAACGTTCGCAGAATTTCCATCAAGTTAATTTCGCAGGGGAAATAATTCACAGAAGAAAACCAGACATATACACGTGTTGTCCAGTTCCCATTTTTCGAAGCTCATTGCTTTGAGTTTGGTACCAAATTGTCACCGCGGAATGTTGTATGACATGTTGCCTTTGCTATAAATCATTCACTATTTTCCTGATGGTTGCCAAAATAGTGCTTATAATTCGGGCACTGAGTCGAGTGACCAGCATCTAAACAATGGACATTGTGCATTACACTGGTGAATATGTAGACTAAATATGTCATAAATTTTCATGATGGCCTGACAAATGAACATTAATGGAGTTAATAATTTTAATAATTAATAATTATTCGGCGTGTTTATAAATACTCGTCGACTTAAATGCATAATTGAATGTTCCAAAAAAGTAATATAATGATTTGTAAAAACGATCAGAACACTACATCTGGTTGTGAACATTGATCTCGGACCACTCACCAGAAGAGGAAACTCGTTTGTGTGTGCTTCTTCATACAGGAAACAATAGAATACATTAGGGCATTTCTTAATTTGTACTGTCCAATATGTCTAATTGGAAATTTAGTAATGTTAGTGATGAACCATTTTCAATAAACTACAAATATCAAACTCTTTGAATTCACTCAATGGAGGTTATTATGACTGAAATTTCAGTCCTATCTAATTAGACAAATTAGCCAGAGTACAGTTTAAAAAATCATCTATTGTTTTCCATTGTAAAATAGATGATTAGCCAGCAGTATATTAACAAAGGCAAATTGTCTTCCTGGAACATTCGAAATAAAAATTTTATTTGGAGTCGAAAATAAAACAAATTTTCATGGCAAAGTTTGAAATGATTAATTGTACTGTTAAAGATTCTTGGTACATTTCTCGTCAAAAGGACGGAAACGAATGGTGATTCAGACATTTCGAGTGTTTGGACTTGTGGCCTTCTGATGGAACTTTGATCCATCGATTTTTTGAACATTGACTTTGCCTCGATTACTGATATTGATGGTGTCCTTAAAAACAACGGAATAGATAATTGACCAAAATGATGGTAGGAAACATCATTGCCTCTTGTCCACTTTTCTTTACCATGTTAAATATCGCTGTATTTAAGCGAATTTTACGATTCGAAGCTTTCGAAAGATAGTAATAAAATAGAACGGTTTACTTCAGTTAAGTAAGAGAAATTATTTCTTTCCATTATGCGAAGTACTGAACCCGTCGCTATTACTTTGAAAAATTAAAAGATAGAAACAACAACAGACGTAACATCCGTTTATAACAGAAAATAATCTTTATTTTCGTAGTTTTCAAAATACATAGCTTTTATTCCGTACAGATATATTATTTTCGTAGTTTTCAAAATACATAGCTTTTATTTACAGATATATAATATCCCTCATTTTTGCAGAAGGGAGGTGTGAGCCCCTTGTGCCCTCTAATAATTATAATAATGCAAGACTGTAATAAAGACATACATGTTACAGGAGAATAGAGAATAAAACTGTACACTTTGTCAAATTTACAATTCACAAAAACGATAAATTGAAGAAAATAGAGAAAAAGTCTTTCAATAAGAGATATGAGCTTCCAATTCTACTTCTGCGCTAAATAAACTAAGTGGAAGGACGTAATATTAAATACACATATTTGTTATTAAGTAAATATCTATATTTATAAGTGTCAGAGGTTTCTCAAACACAAAGGAATACTGTTCATAGTAACACATGTTAAATGTGATCAAATAAATGCTAAGCCTAAAATTGATGTGTTACTACATTGAACAATTAACAGCTTTCAGTTTCCAGTTCATTTTCATATTCATTATTGTATATATTACTTCCTAATATCAGAAATAATATATGCTTTTAATTTCCTGTACTTAAGTTACAGATGTATATAATTTAACTTTGCAATTGAAAAATATCGGGTGCCGTAAAATATCAATTGGATTAATATACATATCAAGTGACAACAGCAATTGTAGATAAAATATTTGAAATGACAGCAAATGGTGTATTTATGTTTATATTTGGTACAATATTATTACATCCTATCTCACACTTTATTCTAGTACATCAAATTTCAAGTGATCAATAAAGTACAGTGTTTTCATAGGTGAACAGTTGCACATTGTTGACTTCTGACTAAATCAATATCATCACTTTCTACCTATATACTACAGTAATGTAATATATATTTAGATATACATTAACAGAGATAATTTGATCAGATATATGTAAATATATTCTAGATATACTCTTACTTTAACAGTTTAACAACACACTAAGTTGTACAGGCAATCCAATTTTAAGGAGGAGACTATCAATTCGATAATTCAACACAAGGGAACTTACAATTATATACAACGTTGTTTGTCTTTCAAGTTCTACATTTATTTGTAATAAAAAGACATCTGTTCAAGTAATTTATTGCATTATTGGTAATCTGCGTACATGTAGTTATTTTTAGTAAACACGAAAGGAAAAGTCCTCTAACTTAAAAAAACTTTTTTTAGGAATGTTATGTTTGCAATCATCATCATAATGACTTCAGAGTTTGTCTACAACTTTCCCCAGATTAGTAGAAAATACATGTATTACCCAGAAGGTACCTTCGCTTCTTTTAATTTTGTGTTTAATATGAATGTTCAGAAAGTTCACATTTAATTATATGTGCAAAGTACCTTCTTTTGAAGAAATCTACCATTGTAAAGAGATAAGCATGCTTTGTCTGACTGTATACCATGCTAAAACAGAATTATGCCAATATGCACGTGCTACAAACACTGCTTATGTTTTTTGTCTAAGTGGTAAACTTGTTCAGCAAATTGCTAGCACAGACAGCAGAAAGGTAATTTATAAAACTAGCAGGCAGTGAGACCTGGGTAACAGGCACTCTTGCCACAGGTACAATAGCTTGTTGAACATCACTTGTTTACTCTTATTGTTTACTTCATCTAAACAACCTTCGGTTATTCTTCACTCACTCTCAATCTCACTTTTTCAACGGAACATTTCCACACTTGCTTGCAAACATTCATCTTCATGCAAAATATGAATACAAAAATAATTCTTAAATAAGGAAATCTTTAAACATGCCGTTCCACACAAATGTACTAAATCTTTTGACTCTCATTGGAGCTTTGGTAATATTTTTGTTAGGTACGTCGGAAATTAAGCTTAGAAATGTACGATTTTTTGGCTATTGTATTTTAGCTTTCTTTAATAATAACATATTAGGACCCCCAACCGGCTAACGGTTAAGCCGATTAGCCGGCTAAAAGTCTGGCAGCTAGGTAGCCTGCTAACATTTTCCTTTAGCCATTAGCCGTTTCCCATTGTTTAATAGGAATATCACACATTTGTGACTGTCCCACATGTAAAAAATCTACAACTTTTAGCAGTTTTATCATTGTACCAAGCTTTGGTATGAATTTTGAAATTACATGAAATAACTTTACAGTGATTTTATCATTGTATCAAGACCTTTGAAATGATTACCTTGAATCATGATGGACAATTCCATGTCATCATTATTGTTATCATCATTGTTTGCTGGTAAAATATTTTACAAAACGTAACTTGTGGCTAAGCTGATTAGCCGGCTAAAGATTCAGTGGCTAAGCGGCTAAGAAATGTCCATCGGTTGGGGGCCCTATAACATACATTTGCCACACTCCCAATGAAAAGCTTGAATTTGGCATGTTAGGAAAATATCACAGTTCATCAAATGTCACATTACAATGATACTCCTAGAAGGTCTTCACGTAATACCTGTGCTAAGGACATGTTTCATTCACATAATCCAAACATACTAAACATTCGAATAACTAGCCCCCATCATGAACTATTTGTCAGACAAGCTACTTTGGTTTTGGGGCAGCAGGCACGAAAGAAATCTTCAGTTGATTTTAAACTTCGCCTACCAATACATGTCTCAAATTAATATCGTGTTGTATTAGGGCATATCCAATACAATTGCTCAACAAACGATTGTATCTTTTAAATTCGAGTTTGACCGGTAAACGTTACCAAGGCCTACGGAAAAGCAAATAAATAGTTATAAACCTGGTTCATTATTGAGTTGTTCGTTCTTTCTAACAAGCGTTAAATAGTAAAGTGTCCAATGTGGTTTGTGCTAATTGAATATATGTCAGTGACTTGCTAATAGTCGTGACAACTAACAATTAGGCCTACTTACGTACTTTGACTTACAATGCTTTCCTAGCTCAGGTAAAAAAGACTAACTTACAAAAAACTTTTCCATTTCTAAACCTTGGCAACTGAGTACTGCTTTTCCTTTCTTTCTTCCGGATCGCTTGAATGATTAGTGAAGATTAATCATGATCATACCTTACCACAATTTACATTAAACACTATAAACTATACTCTGGCTGTCATAATAAAGCGCAATTTGGGTAAACTGGGTCATGTTTTCCAGATGTAGACTTGTGCCCAGTATTCCAGGGTTATGCAAGAACAATGGGAGATTGCCAGTGGCATATTGGGGACATCAGGCCTCTATGTACCTATATGGGGTACCCTCTGTAAAGGTCAGCGTTTGACCAGTAGCCTTAAATGTCAAAGAGGAATGCAGTTTCCATTAAATCATTCACTGTCACAACTACTAGGTGCCAAAGTAGTGCTTGTAATTTGGCTACTGAGCCTGGTGGCTAGCAACTAAACAATGGTCATAATTCCTGTTGTACTAGTAACCATATAAATTAAATATGCCCATGTATTGTCATGGACTCCCAGCAAATGAGTACTACATGCAATTATCATACTTTCCTAAACATAAAGTCAGTGAATACAAACTTTGATCTTATGAAACTTGCATAAATGTTACATGTTTCGAAAGGTTTGTGAACATGGGATATTATTTAAGTTTTTGCCTCGTACATGAAATAATTACCTGGATTATACATTCGATATTACACAGGTAAATGAATAGCCAACAGCAGCAACAAAAAATTACAAGGAGTAAGTCCTATGGGATAAGATATGATATAATAATAAGAGAAGCTAATATTGAATTTACAATGACTGTAAATGATAATAAAACTTTACCAGAAATAGTGATTTTAGTGTTGTACAGTGATAAATTATACCTTTGGGGTAATAACTGCTGGCTATGCAATGAAGGTATTTTGTCATGTAAGGTAATATGCTCATTTAACCACAGCATTTTATACACATGTAACCTCCTCATTATCATCAATGCAGCACACTTCATCGGTTAGCCTGTGTCGACTTGTTTCATTAAGACAAGGAGTGTAGCTCATCATTGCCTATCCCCAGACCATACCTGTAAAAGGCACACCTCTTACTGGTCCTTAGCTTACACAACGCTGATTGTATAAGACTTGGACTGTTGTGGCAACAATACAAGTGCTAATGTCATCTCCAGGTCTGCTTTAATTTTGTGACAAACCAGATCTATAAGTGCGTCTTTGTATTGTTTACGCAATCGGTAAATCAAGCAAACATGGTTTATATCCACAATTAAACAATACGCTTGAAAGAGGCTACGTGGATTTTCAATTGCACTTATCTGACCGATTTATTTGATAGACCATGCCAAAAAGATGATACTAAAGTTCTATTTTGCGCAACTTTCTGCAACTTGCACTTGCTTAATTGAATCATCATTCAAGCTTGGGCATTGACCTTCAACATTACGTTCTGTACATTGGAACCTAAACTGAAAAGTGACTTTTGACTTATGCTTTGTTTGTTTTAATTTGTAAAAAGTGAAGTACCGTAGAAGTACCTGTTTTAACTTCACTTCGACAAAAAGTGAAGATTAAATTTATTACTTGTTAAAAATGTTATTTTCCATGCACCACAAGCCACTTGACATTTGACTCTAAATCCACCTTTTCTGTTCAACAATTCACTAAACAATAGATAACATAAAATTGATTTCTCTTTGGATGCATCTGTTTAACTACTTAGTATTGTTTGCTAAAACGGTCTCATGAACGTTTTGGCCTTTGGTCACTTGGATAATAAAAAGTTGATTTTTAATATCTTTGCGGTTGCATTCTGACTTCAACTTTAACGTTTACGAAAAGTTTGCAGCTATGAAATAATAATGTCATGAAATTAAAACAATGACTTAAGTTTATGTATACTTTGGAATTTTCAAATGCACAATCTCTGCAGTATAGAATCTAAGCAAGTAAAACGTAACAATAAAAATATATATATAACACATGAATAAATCAAAGATCACCCTACATGTTTTTTGCATGACAGCCCCACATAAGGTTGTATCCAACACTATGATATCTCACATTTATACACTGTCATACCACTTTTCCATTCATAATAGTTTTGATAGCACACAACAAACTGGTATCACTTTCATGCAGAACAGCAAAAATTCATGCCAGACATCATACAGAATTCAGGTGGTGTATTATACTTTGTAAATGCATAACTGTGCTCCGAATTTGAAATTTGGATCCGCACTTAAAATACCACACAAATGTGATTCAGTCGGTTGTCTCTGAAATGAAAATGTTAATTTGTGGGATACTTCCCTCGACAATCACACTTGTTTGCAAAAGTTTAAGGCCTTTGTTTTTAATAATTTGGATTACATTGCACTTTCAGGATTTTCAAAGTGCGGCGATCTGAAAAAAAAATAAAAATAAAAATTGAACTTGGTCCCAAGAAAGCCAAACTGTTTATAAATATTGATAAAATATTTAATATTTCTCAATTGTCTCCTGACAAAACTTGTTATGGTGGAAAATCTTGCCGTGTGCAACATGTTACAACCTCAAATGAGTTTTTTTTTTTTTTGAAATCCCGATTTCAAAGTGCGGCGGGAAATGTAATCCAAACAATTGAATAAAAAAAGCCTAATGGGAAGAATGGTTTTCACTTGTGATGTTCCTTTTGTACGAAAGACCTATTTTTAAATCCGAATTATTTTAACATAAAACTAGTGTTTGTTCTTGCGTGTCCCACCCTCGGATGAGATAAACTGTAATTTTTGTGTTTCTATATATAATATGAGCTTTCTTCCTTTAAATATTTACGCCAACTCTGTACGACTGTAACAAACATCTACGGTTTTCTTTCAATAACTGGAATATAATAATTCCCTGAACACAAACAGGCCAGTATATTAATACAGTTTCAATACGCATAACAAGAGATATTTACTCAAGCAGTTTCTTCTGACACAACTATGTACTGACACATTCTACTTGTATTTTTGAGGTTTTCTGTATTAACACATTTCTTAATTATATCACATTGGAATCGTCATTAACTATTGGTCTACATAGTGTATATACATAAATTTTACCTATTATTCATACACATGTACATCCAGTTTATGAGCACCTATTTTAAGTATTGGATATCGGAATACATCTTAAGTTACTAAATACCAGTACCTTGCCCGAATAGGAAAATTGAAGTGTGTACAGTTATTTTTCGGCAGGTTATTAAAGAGACACATAAAAATATAGTATAAAGTTTGTTTTGAATGGACATCAAAATATTAGATCAAACGTGGCAACTTCCTTGTTACCAGTGATTGATTACAACCGGATCTGACGTACATCTCGTTTGTTTTCGTGCATAAATATTGGAAGCGGAGAAATTGATTTTATTTTTTCATTCAATGCTTTGAACAAAAGTACGTACAAAAGTGATGAGATTCAGCAGTAATGACGACATTACAAGCTGAATCAATTCCATATTTGCTATACTGAGAGACTTCAAACAAGCTTTGAGCCTCATAGTATTTGACTATGGCAAAATTTTCCTAATATACACATAAATGCTTCTGATGACCTGGTTCTGTTTAAAATTAAAACCTTTCCCATTGATTTGGCAAAATAGGTAACAGCTAACTCCTAACAACTTTTTTTCCTTTACTCCATATTTCACGGGTTTTTTGTTCGGTTTTTTTTTTTTTTTTTTTTTTTTTCAATAGAACTTTTGACGA
>JBCAUI010541372.1:0-10811 GCA_038406195.1 Haplosyllis anthogorgicola
AATAGAAAATCTCTTGCATGCATTCAGATCTAAAGGAGTTAAAGATTGTTGGTATGCACATATTTCCATTCAATAATTAAATTCTTTACAGAAAGAAGAAAAGAAAATTACACCAGTTAATACTGACTAGAAGTAGTCAGTAGTCAGTAGTCTTTAAGAAGACTATGTGATGATATGCTGAGCTTCAATACAAAAGTAAGTGACGTTTCCAGCGCCAAATATATAGGGCAGCACCTACCAGTCTTATCCACACTATCGTTTTCTCCTGATTGGAACCTAGATAAACATGCAAAACATGGATAATAATGTATACATTTACAGATAAAAGCTCAGAGTATGTACTTTTAATTTAAGGTTAGAAGAAAATGAAAATATTTCAACCAAAACATAACCAAATTTTAGAACAAGGAAGAGTAAAATACACAATGCTACAACATCGTGTCATCGTCTTGCATGGATTTCCCTCGTGGTGCGCCATTCCCTTGCTTGGATAATAAACTTTTGTTTAATTTTTCTATTGATGCACTTTATATCTCACAAAATTTATCCCATAATTTAACGGTATTTGTGAACCACATTGCTCCCTGTTGTTTGTAGCCATAAGAAAATTAAGACATCACTGCTCAGCATATTGACAAACTGTCACGTAACATTAACGGTAATACATTAATGTCATGACACAACTGAGAATGTAACGAGTAGCAATGTCAGATAAGGGTACGTCCTTTAATTAGAATATTTTGACTGCAGAGGATTAGTTCACAGTCTTTCCAACTGATGTCAGGCTAATTTGTTATGCTGTGCAATGCATGAATGCATGGAGACAATAACACCAAAACTATGAAATCATGGACCAGTACTCTGACCTGACTGTAAGAGTCAGTCTATGAGTACACAACATGAATACAGTTTGATCCTTATTGTTGTACTGATTGACTACCTATTGTCTTATGTTATGAGGTGCCATGGTCATAAACAGATTCTTTTAGCAAGATCAGAGCATTGATCCATGACTTCATGGTTTTGCTGTTATTTTTTGCATGCATCATTGCACAGTACAACAAACTGTGAGACCTGAGTGCAGTGAGGGAAAATCATCTAGAGAAATCAGAAGGTGTCACTATCTCCTAGGGATTACGTCTATTTAAAGACTCGTATCAAAATGGGTAGCTTCTCGACAACAGAAGCATCACTGGATTTCTCTTCGTTTCGTGGTCCAGATGATTTTATCAAATGGCGTTTAATCTGGTCATACATCACAGCTAGGCCAATTAGAAAAACTTTGCCTCACCAATGAACTATCGCACAATGAGACGTCCACTTGAGTATGTTAAATTTGTCGTTTCAAAATTTATAAAATGACGTATAATTTAGCTTCATTAAAAAGATTACAAATAAAATGTCGTACAAAATGACGTATAACCGTGGAATTTAACCTCTCCGATAAAATGACATAAAAACGTGTAACCTGACCTCCCTATTACAGATATGATGGCTAGAGATGAAAATGGAGGCATTGCATGCGTGTACAGATAAAACCAATCCTATGTAAGGTGAGAAGAGGCCACATCTCATTGTCAGTTTATCTCAATGGTTTTTTCTGTACTTTACAACACACTAAAGATCAGTTCCATTCAGGGGTACAACAGGGGAGGAAATTTCAGGTCCCGTCATTTTGGGAACAAGAAAGTTTTTCTGAAAGCTTGAAATTTCACTGAAAAAAGAAACTTAAACCAGGAGGTAAATTTTCCTCAAACTCTCAATCATACGACTTAAGTAATTCGTAATTTATAACATTCCGTTAATAAAACACAGCATGAAGTTTCATTGTTTCAGAAATTTCAAGCTGAAGAGCACAGTGTGATACTGTCGAAAAGTACTTGCTTGACAAAGTAATACATATCGGATTGACATGAATTCTTCTATTAATAATAGAACCCATCTTTTTCTGAGAATGTTCAACTGTCAACTGCTGTCAATTTCTTCACTGATATTTTGGTTCGGGATGAAAAAGATTAATACACATCCTGGTATCACCTTTGTATCGCAGCTAAAAATCACATTCAAAACTTCGTTCACGACTGCTTTGGTAGTCAGAATTCTTGCATCATTTTTGACAAAGCGAGAAGTACCGGTAACCGAGTCTAGAGGCTAGTGCTGCAGGGAGGCTGACATTCAGGAGGAATTCCTTGCAATTGTCCCATACAAGAATGGATGCGCCCATGCGTGCATCTGACAACACACGTTTTATGATTTACTCTCTGATTTTTCGATTATTTTCGCCATGAGCAACGTCATGTTCTGAAACAGTTTTCTCTTGAGAAAAGACGTAGCAAAGAACAACTGATTTGTATAAAGTTTGCTATATTAAGACTTACGGTAGGAAATGAAAGCTAACATCATAATATTCAAATAATGATATTACTACAGAGATAAATTTACATTCATTTTATACTTTTTACCAGAGTAAGTACCATATTTAAACCGCAAAAATAACTGGTCGCACTTTTGTCCCCAGTCAGCTGTTTGGATGACACTACTGCCCTTGATGACCTTGGCTTAGAGTTTAACCGAGGTCATTCCCGGGTAGGGTGTGTGAGTGGCTGGGCAGGGTGGGGCAGGGAGCGGCTGTTTTCCCGGGCAGAGTAGGGTGGGACCCGGTGAACATAGGGTCCTCTCCCCGGGAGGGTGGGGCCTGGCCAGCGCATACTGCGGCATGCTGAGCATTCTGATGGAGTAATTAGCCCCTTACATAGTTCGCGCGTTTTGCCAGTGACAAGGGCTTGCACGCAGAAGCCTGGGAGTTTTTAATTAATCTTCCAACACAGGGCTGAAAATCATGTAAATTATAATGCTGCAGCAGACAATTAGAGAATTACAGAGGCTTAACGTCACTTATGCTTTTACAGGTAGAGTCTTAAAAATAATGACTTTGTAATTAGTCTAGACGACACTTTAATGAAGTGAAAATTGAAGATTAATTTTTAATTGTGTCAGCATTTGTTTCGAACAGTAGGGAGTTTTGAATGTTAGTGACATCTTTTAATTAATAAGAATTTTCATTTGTTAATCACTAATACACATAGAAATACACACGTAGTCTTTGAGTATAGTACTTCTTCTGTCTGTGGTAACAACAAGAATATGAAAATGTTTTCTGTGTAAATGTTTCACGAAAATTCAAAATACCGAATTCCTAGAAGTTAACTTGAAAACAACCATACAATGGAAAGCCTTGTAGTAGAGCGGAGAGTAATCGCTGCGAGGTGTTTATTGTTTTATCATAATGGAATCTCAGCCTCAATAACCGTAAAAAAGCTGTTGTGTGAAGGGCCTCTCATAACAGATCAACTCTGTGTGTTCTGTGATCCAGAATGCTGAGTCTAGAGCTCTACAGTACTCCATAAAATACGCCGGTTTCTTTTTAATCTCGGTGCCGTGGTACAAACCGACATCTCAGATTCGATAAGACGTTCTTTTGAAGCTGTGCACCCAGACTGGTTGACGGCCGTCAACCGGTTGATGCCCTTGCATTTTGTCAACCGGTTTATGGCCATCAACCGGATGATGCCCTTGCATTTTGTCAACTGGTTTACGGCCGTCAACCGGATGACACCCTTGCATTTTGTCAACCAGTTTACAGCCGTCAACCAGATGATGCCCTTGCATTTTGTCAACCAGTTTATGGCCATCAACCAGATGACACCCTTGCATTTTGCCAACTGGTTTACAGCCATCAACTGGATGATGCCCTTGCATTTTGTCAACTGGTTTACGGCCATCAACAGGATAATGCCCTTGCATTTTGTCAACCGGTTTATGGCTGTCAACCAGATGACACCCTTGCATTTTGTCAACTGGTTTATGGCGGTCAACTGGATGACACCCTTGCATTTTGTCAACCAGTTTACAGCCATCAACCAGATGACACCCTTGCATTTTGCCAACCGGTTTACAGCAATCAACTGGATGACACCCTTGCATTTTGTCAACTGGTTTATGACCATCAACCAGATGATGCCCATGCATTTTGTCAACCGGTTTACGGCCATCAACCAGATGATGCCCTTGCATTTTGCCAAAGTGTGGGAACAAATGGAGTGGTATGTGATGCTCAATGGGCAGAGTGTGTTTAATTTGCACCGAGATCTGAAACCTGCATTTGACCTTGTTTATTTATCTCTTGACTGACATCACAAAGGGTCAATATTATCAAGGTCACTGGATCAAGCTGAAGGTCAAAATGACATAAGTTATGCAATTTATGGACTGCCATCTATTATGATGTTTATGGTCAATTAAAACGTTGACATTAAAAAAATTGGCTTTCAACATAAATGTAATTTTCTGGTTAACTTTACATTATGGGAATGAAAAAGAAATGTTTCACTTTCTATTTTTCTGTTGTATTTTTGACTATTTGTGAAGCAGCGGGTTGGACCTGGGACTGATATACTTTCTTGTTTATTTCTTTGATGAACCACGAACAGACATTTAAATTAATCTAACTGCGGAATTATTTCATCCCATCAATAAAAATGTTCTTTTTGCCTTAATAAAATTCAATTAAAAATATTTTATTCTGGCTCTGTTGTTTGTTTTTATAATGACCCAATTAAATATGTCGGTACCCTAAATAATTTATAATTTCTCATTTCAATACCGAACTTGAAAAAGAGGAAACAACCTTGGTGCAAACGAATAGGATCCCTATTACATCTCCACTATAAAAGACAGCTTGAAGGTCTTCCTGTTTCCTACAAGCGATTCGCACACCTTTGACACTTACTTCAATAACCATCTATACAAAACATGGGATATGAAATACTACACTTCTTTTGTTTCTTAGATTTATCTAGTAGATTTATCTTGAAACCATACAAGAAGTAGAGTTTTATTGAGCTATGTGTGTGCGTGCGTGCGTGCGTGTGTGCGTGCGTGAGTGCGTACGTTTGTCTTTGTTAGTCTATCGTGCATGCGTCGATAGACTTCTGTGATGGGTAACCTAAAACGTCTATGAGCTCAAAAAAGAGCACTGGGAACCAGGTGGGAAAGGTCAGGGTGCATGGCTGTGAACTCTGTTCAAACTTGTTCATTGGCTGTGATTATTCTTCCAGCGATAGACTCTTTAGCCGCCAGGATAATTCTCGTTCGTTTTGCGTGAGAAATGTACGATGTGAAACAAACTTTTTTATCCGAAATCCCCCCAAATGGAATATTATAGTCAGTGGCCCCACGAAATCGTCAAGGCCGGATAAGAAATTAACGATGGTCAGTCACCACAAAGACAAATTTCAATAATCAAAATAATTGTTATCGCTTTTTCTTTGCAGGTTGCCATAAAAATAATCGACAAAACACAGTTAGATGAAGACAATCTACAGAAAATCTTCCGTGAAATACAAATAATGAAACTATTACGGCATCCGCACATTATACGTCTGTATCAGGTCAGTATCGTATTGTTGTAGAGCAAGCAGCAAAGTGACGAGCCCACTATGCCTGGGTAAAATCAGATACGATTGGGTCAGTGATGGTAGGGTTGCCACTGGTCAGGGAAAAGTCAGGAAAAAAATAATTATCTCCAGGTCAGGAAATGTCAGGGAATATGGTTCTCAGTCAGGGGATTTTGAGATTTTAATTAAGGTTAGGAAAAAGTCAGGGAATTTTGATCTGACTGCAATGATTACTTGTCATCTTCAATATGTTATGGCTCAAAATTTTGTAGCCTGGCTTTGCTCTGCATACATTTCCAAAACTGCTACCATGTTGCCATAGATAGTCATGATGTAAGAATTCTTATTTAAAAGTCTCAATTTGCTTGCCGCTTGTGAATTATTGTGATAGTTACATGGTAAACATGGCTGTTCATGCCTCGCAAATATTCTTTATGGTCAGGGAAAATGACCATTTGGTCAGGGAGAAGTCAGGAAAAAAGTCGGGGAATTGTGAACGGACTGAAGAGTGGCATAATGGTATCGGATACCAGACTTTCTCATCGGAACTCAAATAACAAACATAATTTCCATTGCTTTGTCAAACATTGTTTGGGGGAGGCATCCGCTTCTCAAATTTTTGAAAATGATTCATCAAATTTGCCATATTTTTGTATTAGGAGTAATAAAGCAAAATAAATTTTTATTTACTTTTTCTTCCGGTCGCTGCTCTCAAAAAAAAAGTCCTTCATTGAAATGCAATCCAACAAGAAAAAACAAATCTGGCCTGTAAGAACGGAATGGCGTTACATCTAAAGAATTGCTATGTATGAACAAAGTACACAAAATAATTACGCATGGTCGAATATACCTTGGAATAGCACGGATTCTCGGTGAAGAAATGTGGAGCGAGCGAAACCCTTGTGTTATCGCTGCATTACGAAGTCTGTAATGTGAAGAGACTTGCTTGGCTTCCCAAGATGGAGATCAAGCTTCGCGGATTAAAGACGTTCCGAAGTTTAGTCACTTAATGCTGATTAAGGCATTTTTATTAATCTTGTTTTTTTGGGTTTTTTTTAAACTTTTTGAAAATCCTGGTGATGCAATGTATTCTAAAGTGCAGAGATTGGAAAAATTGAACTTGGTCTCAAAAGCGCCATACTGTTCATAAATATCAAGAAAATAACAATTTTCCTGCTCTACCTGTAATGGGTCGTGTTCGAAACAACGGTATTCCGAAATTCACAGCAATAGTAATGTTATAACAATGAGTTACAAATTTTAAGATTAGCTGTAAACGGACAAAATATCTTCCATATCAGGTCACAGTGTATTGTTTAAGCACATTATCTCTTGACGAACATAGTATCTTTCCATATTGAGGTCACAATGTTATTGTTTAACAGCTTAAGCTGCTTTTGTACTCCCACAAGTTGATTTACATTATTTATACTGCATTAACAGTACACACTATTAAATATAAAGACCTTATATAGACAAGTTTAATAAAAGGGAAACATGCCAAGTCAGCTTTTAAAATACCGTATTGTGCCGACATATGGCGCACGCCCTAATTATGGCGCACCTCCTGTTTTCAGTTGTTTTACTCGTGGAACATTTTTCACCATTATAAGTTTCGAACTGTTGGTGTTATGTTTTCACATCAATTTTTTGTTTTGCCTTGAGGAAGTTTTGCTCCGGAAGGAGTAAATTTCATTGGTACATTCACAGAATAGGTATGTAGATAGTCTGAGGGAAGTGACGAGGTCTCATGAGGCATGTGACAAGAAAGTGGGGAGCATCAGATATTAGTCCAAAGGTATTTTTAATTAAGGCGCATATGTAGAAATATGTGTTTCGCGCATGCGCCTTAAATCGGCACAATACGGTATCTAGTTTGTACTAAACAGCTGTTGCATCTGTGATACACACAGATGAAGAAAACATCACTGTCCTTAAAATCTTTAAAATCAAAGACATTTATAAGTGTTCCTGGAAGCAAATCATACAGCTTCTGTTACGTTCAAAATCCCTAAACATTTTGTCCCGTGGTGCGTTTTCTTAACAGCTGTAGAAAACTAAGAGACTTTGAAACTATGAAATTCAGCAAAGCAATTTTATTTTTTAAATTTTTATTTTAACATTAGGAGGAATTTGAAAAAAAATTCATGATTAATTCTATTCTGAATCGTGTTTTGAGCAGCACTCCAATCTAATATGTTCAAAACTTTAAAGATAAATTGAAAGCAAAAACATACAGAAAAGGGGAAAAAAACTTCCACGAGTTCACAAGTTCGTTAAAATCGGAAGAAATTAAACCAATCAGATTACTTGAAATAAATTCGAATTTATTTCATGGTAGACAAATATAAATTGTATTTCAGTAAATGACAATTTTTTTGTTCGATATTTCAGGTCATGATAACGGATCGAATGATTTATCTAGTCACCGAATACGCCAGCGGAGGAGAAATCTTTGGTGAGTACATTTCATACATTTTGTGAATGTTCCGTGAAACCTGTCATTAACATGGATATTTTCAGCAACTATTTAAAAAGGATGTTTTATTGTTTTTGGAGGATGCGTCTTTTTGGATGATTTTCTATTTCGTCAGTTTCGCACTCGCAGATTTCAAAAGACTAGCTTGTGGTTTGAGTTTAGATTTTGCATTGCGAGAACTTTCAAAGCACAAAATTGTTTAGCAGAGTTGGGGATCATTGTGGATAGTATTTCAGAAGATTAAATTCCTTGTCGAACAATAGTGTTAGTGATAGTTTCAAAGGACTAGCTTGCGTATCAGATGATAATGCTGTGGACCGGAAGATGTAGTTTCTAAAGACTAACTAGCTTATTGGATGACGATTGCACCTTGTACATACTGTACATATCATGAATTTTGGAACAGTTCTTTAGATAAAAATACGGGGACCCCTATCATCATTTTCTAGGGGGAAATTTCTGGTGAAACTCGCATGCTCCACGATTTTAACGGAATCGTTTTGGATTTATTTGGAAGTGCGCCACGCGACGAAGTCTCATTTGTTTTGATTATATATTTCAATGGTTTTACACCAAAAGACACACTTGTCTCATTAAAAAGCATTTAGATTGTGGTATACCAATTGCACAATTGCTTGAAAGCAATGAATAAATGAAATGTCACATTTCAGTTCGACTGAGCGAGATATTTGCCACATTGCTAAGACTATCAACTGAATCACTGATCAGTGAACAGGGACACAAGTACCGAAATCTTTGTCAGCCTCTGTGTTAACTGTAACATTTTTCAGCGATAAAAAGATGAAGTGGACGGAAGTTATTTGTTGTAGGTAGCAGATAACGTAATATTAGGTGTATTCAACGAGTACAGAGTTATTCGGTATCATTTACACTACCTAACATAATCAGAGGTGCGACCGCACGGGCAGGCGGCATTCCCACATTAAAACCGTGAAATATCTTCAAAAAATATCAATTGGGGATCCTATTCTACCCCCAAATGTTAGGTGTACCAGTGGGTACCAGTGGGTAGGGTACCAGTGGGTAACCGCGTTCTTGAGCTACTGGCACTCCTATTTTGGATTTCGGATAGTGTGTGCGAGACCAAAAGTTTGAGAAGTCAAGGAATCGGTTGAAATAGATCAACTTTGGGATAGGGTCGAATCTCATCATGACTTTCAAATTGTAGATTTTCAATTCTCAGTGCAATGACCTTCTATAAAATAAACATCCCAGGTGTGGGGTTTTGTCTTCGATTTGTGATTTTCACACTTTTTCAACTACCTTCAGTAAAGTACATGTGCCAGGTGTGGGGTTTGTTTTAGATTTTAGATTTTCCACTTTTGTTTTGTGCTCTTAAATAAGATATGCATCTCCAGGTGTGGGACAGTTTTACCTTTTGGATTTCTGTGTAATAAGATAAGATATATGTTCCAGGTATAATGGAGTAATTTAGATTTTAAGATTTTCCTCTTTAGTACTGTAACCTTTCGTACAATATTGCATTAAACATGTGGTTGTTTTAGGTTGTTTTCCTTTTCTTTGCTGCAAAAGAAATATATCTCTTGGTTTAGCGGCTTCAATTTCAGATTCTCCATTTCTGTACAATAACTTTCCTGACGTCTGGCGACTTTAGAGTTTACATACACTCTTTGTGTAGAGCTGGTATTTCAATAAAAGCACAATTTTCAGATTTAAATCGCAGTTCATTCGGGACAATACAATAAGAAAGTGCAAAGAACATCGATTGAAACATTGATTATTGGAGTACGAATACCCGTGGTAACGAATTGTGACTCGTTTGAACTCTACTTGATGTCCTGAAACCTTTACCCAGAAATACCACTCATAACAAGAGCAAATAACAATTAATGCACTTGTTGATCGTTTATTGTCTGGTTTGTTGACAAGCTTTTGTCGAGTGCTTCGCGGAAAGTGTTCTGATATTGACCTTGACCTTCAAATATTGTGACCTTGCAATCCTGACAAAAGGCAACGTTAGCTCGGAAATATTATAAGGTTACAATTGTGGATCAAGAAAATAGCCGTTAACGAAATAATGAAATTGATAAAATAATTTACTTTGTGAAAATATCAAGGTGTAACGGGTGACGAATAGCTCACAAACGGAAAATTTGGACATGACAGTTTTCAATCTGGATCGGACAAATTCTTCACATTTGGATAAGTCCTCCTCATTTCACGCGTTGAACTGCCACAAAATGTACTCGGCGCTTAGGAACTTTTGAAAAAATATGTATTGTTTTAAATGTTTATTGCAATAACACTCAGATTGAATATGTACGTTTTTATTCTTCTTTGCAATAAAATTACGTTGTAATCAAATAAATTGAATAGCGATCACCTTTGCAAAGAAAAATTTTTACCTGACCTTGCTGAGTTTTAAATGGATAAAAAGATAAAGAAACTTGTAATCCACGCTTTTTGGCTCATTTGGCATATATGCCAAAGAGTCTATAGAATCATGAAGTGTCCATCGTCCGTCGTCGTCGTCCTGCGTTGTTGTCGTTGTTGTCTGTGCACAGTCACCCTGAGTGCACTATTGATCATAGAGACTTCATATCTTACACGCATATGCACATATGCTCCCCATGAATTCCCAGCAAAAATTATGTTGCTATGACCATTATTCTCAAATTGGCAGCCATAATTGTATTTTTCTTTGACCTTTTCTCTTGGACATGCATTTGATGGAACAAACTTCATATTTGACAGTCATATGCACCTATCTACCCTTTTCATTTCTTGTAAAAAGTATTTTGATCCCACATATATTTTCAGTTTGGCAGCCATATTTGTGTTTTTCATATATCACATATTGGAGATTTCATCCAAAACACTTTGTGTTCATTTGA
>JBCAUI010541383.1:0-10810 GCA_038406195.1 Haplosyllis anthogorgicola
CGAGATACAAACCAAACTGCCTGCAATCTTCGTCCGTGTGTCTAAGCCGGGTCCCTACGGGCCCGGCTTAATGAAGATTATTACAAAACATATTAGTCCATAGAAAATAGATTTAGAAAAGAACACATTGTAATCTACAGTGGACAAAGAGCGTGTCATAGCAAAAGGATATTCTTGTTAAGAAGTGCACGGTTAACCTTTATTACGATGTATTCACTTCTGATTGCTTATTAAGATGAAATCTTTCGTAATCCAAGATCTTGTTTACCTTCAGGTACAGTTGATTATTCGTCAGCCTTGAGCAACTGTGTTTCTCTCTAAAAAAGCAAGAAAAGAGTGTATGGCTATGATTTTAATTCTTCTTAGTGTATCCAGAGTATCAAAGAGTTAATGACAATAATTTATTAAAAAATAATAGAGCGCTTTTGATCCCAGGGGTCATTCCTGAGAGGGATGAAACACGATCGGAGCGTGCACTGCCATGGCCGGTGCCCCTTCTTAGTGCAGCACGTTTCCAGACCATGGCATGGGAACACGGGGCGCTCCTGACCCGGCGCGTTCCTCATCCTAGTATAAAGTGTTCTATTAACTGGAGAAAATCAGATCAATTTGTCAAATTTTCAGTGCTAAAAACAGGTGTTTAAGGGCCCACTTTGCATAATATTCTTTATTGTGTCATTGAAGCCCTCAACTTGTATGAAACGGTTCTTATTGCTCTAATCCCGGGTCATCATTACATTCAATCATCTGGCTGAGTCACAAGCAACTAATCTGTGGTTCGTTTATTCGTGTACATACAATAAAGTTTTTTCGAAATTCATTCATTTTTGCCTAGGAAAATTAACCTAAATTTTTCTACAATTATTAGTAAAATAATAGGTTAATTACTAAAATCGGTGGTTTTTAACTAACTAACTTAAATTTGCTAACCAGTAATAGCATAAAATTGTTTGCCTATTTAGGTAAATTTGCCTGATATTTTAGCAGAGACGAATTTCGAAAAACCTTGAATACATGAAGCTCAATACGACTGCACACGTGTGAAATCGAATGCTTTTCACAGTTAGCGTTTAGTACGCACTGTCAGACAGCTGTTCTGTGTGCATCACGACTCACCTGACAGATCGCACTTTACACTTGAAACGATTATGCTGTAAACGTTAAACGTTAGTGCTTATTGGATGACCTGATGATCACTTTCGTGTCAATGCAATGAAGTTAAACAAGTAAAACACTCTGGAATTAAAAGAATTTATGAGCTGAACAGGACGATTTACTTGTTCAGTTTCACTCTTGTTAATTCAGTCAACCGTGTTACAGAAGAAACATTGAAATAATTGGAATAGGACAATAGCATAGGTAAGTTACTGACTCATGCTGCTAATTTTTACTCACTAAGGTATGAAACTAATAGTAATTGTAAATGAGAAGTGAGAAATTTAATTTAATTTTAATCATATACTCACTCAGTTTTCTCATTCCTACTTAACTTCGTGTACTCGGAAGTGTGCTATCTGTTTATGAAACATTTCGGATTATATTTCTGACTCAGTTTACTATTTCATCGATTGCTTTGGTTTCAAGTGGTACCAATTCATCTGTATGCATTTTATTTCGCACAGAACGCTGTTTAGCATGTAGTCAGTGCTTTACTATATTCACCATCTAAATTGCCTTAATGAAGTGAGAGCTTTAAGTGGTTGTGAGTGAAAACTACAAACGAGCACAAGTAGCTTTCAATTTAAGAGCTAATGGTCATTGCCTCAAGGAGATCTCAAGGGACTATTGAAAGTCCATAGAGGCCTTATTGAGGACTACAGAGGACCATAATGAGAGACTTTCCACGGCGACCAATTGAAACTGCTGGTCCCAACACACACGTGCCCCAGAAAACGAATGATACAGTGTTCACACTGATCAGAGGGAAAAATGATGATATATTACATATATTTGGTCCTATGTAGAATTTCAATACTTAGAATGTGCACAACTTGTTTTGCAGTGTTGTTGTACTTCACATGTAACAAAGTTTAAGGTATCGGTAGTTGTAATTTAACAGATACTGTAATATTATAAATTTTTCATAATTTGGGCTTATGTCACATAGAATTGTGGTGAGGAAATAAAAAAACTTCTAAATTGTTTTAATTTCCGAACTTTTACGAAAAGAATTCCACACTGTGCTGTTGACATGTGTAAAAACACAGCCTGATTATCTGTTGTCAGTAATGCACAACGGGTTTTAATAAGAGATTTAAACTCTGATTTTTGTCATTTGGAAACAGTACATTTGATATTTCGGACTACGTGATTTTAAAAAGTGAAAGAACACGAAGTACAAATTTCATAGGATAAGCAAACAGGAAACATAAAAACCTTATTATCTATTTTTGGCACATTTGAACCTTTTTCTAGTCCTTGAAATAACAGACATATCTCACATTACCGAATAAATAAGCCATAAATATACCAGATAAATATTGGAGTACATGTTATGATTGCCTGTCTGAGTTATGAAAACTGATAGAGTCTGATTTTTGCTTCTGTAATACGGCTATCTGGAACATCAACATGAAGCATTTGAATTGTGGATACAAAGTGAAGGAACCAAGCCTGTGTGCACATTACAAAATAAATATAATTTGTGATTGTAGTAAAATACAGGGCCGCTCTTACGTTAATATAGATTTAACACCAAATGTGTGCATGAAGACTAAATTACATGGACCTGAGTTCAGACTACATGATTTTAACTACGAAAGTCGCACCATCAAGAATTCGCAAAGACACAACTGAAGATTGTGCCCTTTGTGAAATTTATTTTGGTTTTTATATAATAGGAAGGGCCATGATGTAAAGACTAGCTGATACTGGGATGACAAAAAGGACCAAATAATTTAGTAGTTTAGAATGTAATAAGATTAAATTATTTGATACCATACAAAACTCCACATGATATATGAGAAACTTATGAAACGAGTTATAAGTAAGTTTATGAAGTCTCCGGGAGAAACTATTAGCCACCATGTACATGACAGGTTTAAAATCTACAGTCGTCAGTAAGTGCCCATGGCTTCTTTCCACTGTTAAAACTGTCCTAATGAAGTGAGAGCTTCAATCAGTCGTGAGTGAGGACATCAAACGAGTCAAAGTACCTTTCATGTGCAAAGCTAATGGTCATTGCCCCAGTCAGTTTTAATAGTATAAACCTCTCCCGACACTCTTTTACCGTCTTAGGGGACATTGCTTGACACGCAGCCCTGCAGAAACTTTAGGATATGATCTATTACTGTTTTTGAAAGTTCGTAATCAAGTAGTGAAGTGCTAAATTGGCATTAATACATTACCATTGTCTTCAGTAATTTCTGTATTTGCGTTGACTGTGGTAACGGAAGTAGGTTTGTTTACCTCACCAGATAACAGAACCTGATTCCAAGTATTGGGGTTTAAATTAATGTTCTTTTAAGAGAAATACACAATGTTTTATGTTGTAAAACTTTAGCCCCATATGGCTTCACCATTAATTAGGAACTGCTCTGAATAGGTGAGACTACGAATCGGAACATAGGTCTTATCCCTTGGGCATCTGCTGCCAGAGAGAAATTGTCAATAAAACCGTCTCTTCCAAAGGCTAGTTTCCCGAACAGAGACAGTAAACACTTGAAACCATGCGAGCAATTGATACATTTTGTCAGTGTACAAGTAGTCACTCTTGACCCAGTTCCATTTGCTACAAAGGCAGTTTCGATGATATTTAGTTCCGGTTTTTATGCTTCAATCACACTGACGACAGCTGCGCAGACATTTAAATTGATCTTTAAATCACATCGTAATTAGTCGTAGCAATTTACCAACTAAAACGTTTGTTTCAGTTTTATTTGCCTAAAATCTAAAGTATTAGCGGCTGTAGTGTAGATCTACTCAGGCACGTGGGTAGTCTGGAAAGCCGATTGGTTGGGTTCTCGTGTCTACTCCCAGCAAAAGAACAAGTATCACCTTTGTAAATAGTTTTCTTCAATAGTCAATAAAAACGATTATTGGTGAGAGGAGTTTGTAGAAGCCATGCCCAAAAATGATAGAATAATTTATCTGGAATAACTCAACTGAAATAATTAGTTGCAATTACTCAAGCAACGAATATGTACTAAGACACAGCTTCGGAAATATTTGATTTTTGGACAGTTCAGATATAACACGAAAGATGTGTTTCATATTCGACATCACTAAAGCAGATAATAAATTCATTGTATCCAGGATGAACATCAATAAACATGTATCAAAACAATATGCACATTTCGTGTTATATTGCTGGTCTCTTGGGGAATCCGTATATTGTGATATGCTCATCATATTCATTATAAGTCTCCTCACATCGTGATCCAAGTAACCTGCGTTTGGCTCTATCTCATAAATCTTAACTAGTTTACTCTTTGCCTGTATAACACTCCTTATCACCAAGACCATCTTATTTCATTACTGTCCAAGTAATACAGCTTCATTCCCCATCATGTTATTCAATGCGATGGTCGGGTTACCGTTTCTTCTAGTTATTGTCTTCTCTTCAATATGAAAGAAACTTGTTTTGTAAGTTTGTATCATTTGTGACAAAGGTAAACTGAACTGACGCGATAGAGATAGGAGTTTGAATATTTATAAGGATTAAACTGTTATTTATATTAATTATGATACTAAAGTTCGTCGAATGAGTTTTGGTGATGCGCTGCATCTTTTTAACGATTGTGTCTAAAAATCTACATCAGAACAAAATCAAGTTATCATCGCTGAGGAATCATTCCAGATGTTTCTTTAGATTACAAAATATTGGAAATATTCCACACTAAAAGAGTATGGATGTTGTGTAATAACATTTCCTCAAGTCATATTATTCTGCATTTGCACAGTGGCAAGCTAAAGATGCTGATCCCTTTTATTCTAGAGTTGACCATTCACCTGATCACGGGCTTTCTCCTGTTGAAAAATGTTGCATGTAAAGAAGTGGCTGAGAAGCAGGTTGAGTAAGGTTATGTCTACCTGTCATCCTCAACTTATCTCTTACAATGGATGATATGACCCTTCACAGCGAGCAGTGTTTTCTTTGAAGATACACGGGTCAGATAACTGCCATTCAAGTCGGCAAAGCGCACTTACACACATAGAGATGGTCCTAGTGGGAGGTAAAATTTGTGAATGCTTTGACAGTTGTTGACATTTTACTACAGATAGACTATAGTTAATATTTACTGCATATTGTTTTTCACCATTATTGTATTGAAACTAATATTTGCTCAGATATAAATGGAATTGCCTAAATATAATGAAATGAAATTAATCCTGCATAATGGAAGGAATATGATATCACGTATTACTCCAAACCATTTAGATCAGTAGATGTTCCCTATTGTCCACAGTCCTGCTAAATTGATTGAAAATCAATAACCTATAATGCATGAAAACCAATCCAAATAATGTTTGAACAGAGATCTGATATTGCACACTAAAACCTTCATCTGAATTTTGAGCGCAATGGCATTGTGTTTGTGTAGGGATGTATGTAGTGGAAAGATATGAAAGTTTCGTCATTTATTGCGAATTGTCATGGCATCTTTCAGTTAAACACATGAATGTAATGTACGTTCTGCTAAGTTGCCTGTTGACATATTGTTGTCCTGGATCAGTGCAACATTGTCATGCATTGTCTACCCAAATCGGTTTACATTGCCAGACACAGTATTCTCCTGTACAACAATCTGACTGCATTAGTGTCCAGATCTATTTTAATGGAAATCAAGGTAAGGCTAAATAGATATACATAAAAGTCAGGAAAGTCGCATGTCCAGAGCTGTATTGATGCTTTAAACTTTTGAAATATTTGGCACTTTGCGAAAGGAAAGATCTGTAACTTGTTTCACTTTCTTTGAAGATATCTCTGCCAATAAGACACACATATTACATTACCTGAATAAATAAACGGGAAATGCAATAGATAAATATTTTTGCAGAACATTGTGTGATTACCGCTCTGAAATGGAGAAGCGATGCGCTTTCTGGGTCTGTTTGTCTTACATCGCAACACTGTCGTTCTGTTTCTGGCACATTTTGGATAAAAGTTTATGTTCACGTTCCAATCTGTCCCAAGTTCCAATCTGTCCAATTTCTATCTTCTTGAATACAAATACATACAGCATGCTATATAATGCACATGAAAACTGAATTTCGAAATGATTTTCCTATCGGAAACAGTCACCATGTATCACAAAAAAGCACTATTTACCGCCTGTGACACTATTCCCAATCTAACAACTAATGCTGTAACCAATCGCGTTTTAACGAAAGTCAAGCAAATTAGGCCACAATTTGTATCTGTGGTACAAAATGTGCCATGTTCAGTAAAGTATGCACATCATAGACAGTAACATTTGGTCTATTTCATTAAACTTAGAGTGCACATGTGGGAGGTCTTCTGTTGTACAGCTCTAAGACGGACTCTTTATCTCAGTTGTGCAGTCAGCTGACTGGTCTCTGAGGAACAAAGCGTGTCTCATTCCTTCACGTGAAAACGCAAGTAATCTCTATTTTATGACAGTCAAATGAGATGACTAAACTTTTCGTCATAGACAAACCTTTAATTTTCTTACAAAATGTCCACTAACACTAAGTTGCCAAGTGGATTTAAAAACTTTTATGCTCCTAAAAATTTGCTGTGCAATTTTACTACTCTGCATGTAAATGATGCCGACTGTGCATATTTGTGCCTTTTTCATTTTGATAACAATTCTATGCAATGCTTTTTGTTCGGTTTTTACCTGTACCTTCATATGATATACTCATTACATACATCATGAAGACTGAAAAGGCTTCTTTTTTCGCATTTTTCGCATTTAGTTGCATTTAGTTGGTCACAAAAGAGTTGTCTCACCCTTACATAAAAATTATATTATCATGTATAACATTTCTGCATTGGGTGTGTCAGTGATAGATTGAAAAGACACGATTTCTATGTTTGTAATTGCAAGGTATGATTCCAGAGTGAACAAAATCCCTGGTTTAGTGCCTATATACCCTACAAGTGTAGAATAGATAGCAATGAACCACCGCAGTGAATGTGCAAGTGGATCGGTTCATCCCATGGTTTTCATTGGGATTTGGCAAAGACACATGATCTGCATAGCAAAATTTGTGGTTACGTAATATGATACGAGGTCTTGGAAACTGAAAACATAAATTGTTAGTAAATCTAATATGCTGACGGTGAGCACATAAGTCAAATCATTGCTCAGCTGAACTTAACAATTACGGTAGTGCGCATGTGCAATGCAGTCATGGTATGCAGATTTGAACGGCATCAATTACCTGACCAACACTCAGTAATTAGGTATCTGTGTCATCTTGTTGATCAGCTTCCAAGAACGATATTTCCAAGACATTGACAGCTGACCATGGTTAATTCTGAAATGTGGATGTAAAAGTCTTGAAATGTACAACATGCAACCAATTACTTGCTTTATCAATCCATAAATCTTAACTAGTTTCTTTGTCTGCATCGTCATAGCGTTTCTTATCAGCTTGTTCATCTTGTTTCTTTGTTGACTTGGTACTAAGTGAACTGTCCTGCTCAAATTTTTCCTCGCCATCATAATCACTGTTGTTCTTTTCTGTGCTCAGAATGAGACAATCTACATCTTTGCGATCAATCAATCAAGACACAGATTATCTGTCTGGCAAATGATGTGACAGTTTGGTTTTAAGGCATGCTAGATCTGCCAGTTGTACTGTATCATAATTGATCAGCAACTAATTATTATGACGTATTTATCTGTTGTACATTCTCTTAATCCATTACGTACGTACACAGACACATAAACTACAGACCTACATGTTTATCTACATAGACATTAATACTGGCAGATCCAGGATTTTTCGCAGGCGTTGGGGTTGGGATGGGCGCCAACCTTGGAACACCCTGAAAATTAAGAAATCTTAGGCTTTACGGGAATGTGCGCGCCTTGCATCCGCCAATGATTGTCATATTCCAGGATAAAGTGATCAGACATAATGCATGTAATCAGTATCTTTAAGGTAACAACAGAGGCACATTTCGTTACTGCAGCTTGTGACGTCCTTTTGATTTTCACAGAAAAGTGTTAATTTAACAGCAACTGTTATGCTTTAAAATCTGCATTAGGCGTATTTGCCATTGAGCGAGCTACTGTCATCCTTGTATACATATTTATTGTTACTTGGTATTTTGTACTCCATTGGGTGAACCTACTGTCTTCCACGTACTGTTTTTCCTGAAATGAGGGGAGTTCGCCCAATGCAACTTTTACAGTTTGTTAAAAGTATGTAAATTTAGATAATCCAAAAGATCTCCCGGAGTAGTATAGAAGTTTCCAACTTCAGGTAAAAATTCGTTTGTTGTTTTGTACAGATATGAATCCAGGGTTCATTTTTCATTCGATAATAAAGTTACATGGGACAATAGTTATGTCAATGTTGCTGACATTATAATTATGAAAAGTGTGAATGGGTAAAGAAAAGACCTGTAGAAAATAACTGTCCTTTGGCATATTCTCTGAAGAATAAACAGTATATGTAACATTGTTATTTGACATGTGTATCACTGGCATGTGTCAACAGGTGAACCATATAATATATGTGAGGGTCGTGTTTGAGTGAAATGCGTAAAACGAATATAGGCACTTTTACTACTTATTTTGAAAAATCGTCACCAGAGGCATTTTAAAAGAATACTACAAACTTCCTCTTATATCTTTGTAAGTTGCAGTTTTTTCTTGTTTTTTCTTTTTTTGTGATACTTTCTGCGGCATCTTGCGAAATCTTTGCGTGTAACAGTTGTGGGCTTTCAACAGTTTCCATTTACAAGAGACCTTGTTGGATGTTATTGTGTTTTGTGAAATCCATTTAACGTCATATATATTCTAGTGGAAGGATGAGCTTAACCTTGTCACCAGGGTGCATGGGCTTTTTGACCTTCACGATCAAAAGCGTCCATTTCGGAACAAACTCCGCAAAAGGTGTATTTCATGTACGGTCCAGTGCCTGGGGCCTCCACCAAGTTATGTTAAAGGTGCATACCGTGCTAACAAGATCATATGTTGCCACTTTCCAAGTATTTCTGTATTTTAAATGGCCTTTAGATACATGGTTATTAGCATTCAGAAATTTCTTTTCTTCTAAGATTGATATTCTTACATGTAACTGTTCGCTTTCAAATATGGGTGGGGAAAATATTCTTTTTTTCTTGGTATGGACCATAATCAAATGGTATCAAAATAGTTGATTCATTTGCAAATTGTCAATGAACTTCAAAAACAAGGACTGATCTTGTAATTAGCACGTTCACTGTAGAACTGACAAAGAACTGTCGTAAGGTCAAACTGATTTGTGACCAGTATGTGTAAGTACAGTTTGTCTACCTTTGTCTCTTCTTCAAAACTTGTCACAAGGAGTAAAAAAAATTGGCATCCTGTGGGTTTTACTTCGTGGAAACGCCGTCCTTTTTGGGTATGGTTTTATGTGGTTTCCTTGGTGTTTGCGTTTTGTAATTTCTTACATGTATTACATATTCATTTCTAAGTGAAGATTTTCCATACTGCATGACATTAAAACAAAAACCAACTGTCAGCTGTCTTGACAGTCCACAGTAGAAATGTTTTACAAACAGTTGCAAATAACAGACGGAAGAATGTTAACTTTAATACATACAATATACCAAATAGGCACAATGATAGATCATTTACCAAAATTGCATAACTAGCAGGTTATTGCCATTCGAAACATTCTTATTTTGCCACTCTTACCAGACCACATGAATATTTATATCTCTCACTGAAAGAGGCATTTTCTTGAAATATTAATCAAGTCTGTAATTAATGTGACAGGATAAAAATTAAGCATGTTAGGATTATGACAGTTTTTATGTCATAATTCTTGGCAAAGATTCAATGGAATTTAATGAATACATTGAATTGAATGCCATAAAAAGAAAGTCAGATTTGTATTTTGATGGGCGTTATCACGAGAGGGGATTTTCATTGTACATTTAATATATTACTTTCAACTCTTTATTTTTACCACCCGCGTATGCGGGAAGGTAATGTTTTCAGTCGTGTGTGTTTGTGTGTGTTTGTGTGTGTGTGTGTGTGTGTGTGTTTGTGTGTGTGTGTGTGTGTGTGTGTGTGTGTGTGTGTGTCTAGGCTATAACTTTTGAACAGTTTGACCTAGAAACTTCATTTTTGGTATGGTGGTACATCTTTATTATATCTAGGTCAAGTTTGAATATCAAGGGCATTGGTTCACAGGATTAAAAAATACCCAATTTTGACTGACATCTGCCAAAATCATATGGTCTAATATTTGTGAGCAATGCACAAGGTCAAAGTCAAAATATAGGTCAAGATCACTTGAAGGTCAAGGTCATTTGAAGGTCAAATATTTGGGGGTTTTCAGGAATTATTATGTTTTAATGTTTGTGGCATTTCAATAACTATTTGTGAAGTGGGTGGTTCCGCCTTCGATTGAAAGGCATTATTGTTAATAACAGTTGTTAGCTCTCACATTTACCTGCCTTGATGACAAGATACAACCTTTTTTTACAGTTGCATTATTATCCTTGCAAGTAGTTTTATATAACCGGGTATTGCATATCAACAGCAGTGTTATAGTATTTGCGATGGTGTATTACGCTAAATATTGGGTTCGAAGAACTTTCCGATATTTACATTGGATTTACATAGTAAATGATCAAACACTTTTAAATTATTTATTTATTGATTTTACCAGCCGGCCG
>JBCAUI010541394.1:0-10807 GCA_038406195.1 Haplosyllis anthogorgicola
CCCCCCAACGGCCCAAATTTTCTTCATTTTCATGCACTTTTTGCTAAATTTTGGGCGAAAATAGGGTTGGCGCCCGCGGGGCGCCCCCCCCCAACGGGAAATCCTGGATCCGCCCCTGAAGTCATTCCACTGAACAAATCGTCATAAACTAGAAGAGCTCGGACTATCCATTGGTTATCTGATGAATTGATCTACGATAATCGATTTTAAATTTAATGTTAATTAATGCATATAAAGACTTCAAAGTTGAACAAATACCCAACTATATAACTACAAAAGAACATGAGTGGCCCGTTGGGACATGCCCAACCTCCATACATCTCTTCAAAGAGATTCCTATCGGACGTTGGAGTTTGATTATTAGAAGAATTCATGTCAATCCGATATGTATTACTTTGACAAGCAAGTACTTTTCGTCAGTGTCACACTGTCCTCTTCAGCTTGAAGAATGATTTTGGACCTAAAGGATATTGAAATTTATATATTTTGACAAAGTGTCACCTGCCAATGATGAATAATGCTCACAAGAGCTGTGAAATCCGAACTTCACACCTTTCACTCTGATGACTGATCTGACACCTGTCATTGACTGAACACATGAAATATCTGTTCAAGGAGATCAGGAGGTGTGAACTAGTCATCTCACACCTTGCCAAATGGTGAGTGATTGTTTGGACTAATTGGAGGGATTGACATGAATTCTTCTATAATCTCCACACATCTGTCTGCCAAGAATGAGTAAATGAGTGGTGCGGGAAAGGGCTGAACGAAAAAGAGACAGTGCCCCGTGTGAGGAGGCTAACCTGTATGCTCCCCACGGAGTTGATCTGGGAGAGGGTGGCCCACCTAACTAATTGAATGACACAGTTAGAAAAGTGGTCTGAGCAGAAAAATTAAAAATTGTAAAGCGAACTTGAAAATGCCTGTCTAACATTCTATGTGAATTAATAAAGTTTATATTATTTACCTCCCATGTTTGCTAATTGGTCTCTTTACTTTCATTTTATTATAGTTCAGCAATAGATTATTTAAAACAATGCAAACTTTGCAAAGACAAACACACTTCAAGCCCAATTTTAGACCAGCGAGCGGACATCTTTCAACGAAAGAAAGTCCAGTCCCGTCCACCATGTATCATGCGCCATGGCTTCCAGTCTGTGCAGTGGGCCGTAAACAAGAAATACCATGCGCTTTTTACCCCGTCCCCAGTCTAGTCAATTCTTATTATGAGAGTATGGGACAAATTATCATGATTAAAAGTGATTAAACATGGCTAGTTTCCAGTCCTAAATTTAGCAGAATTTGGCTGGTCTCCAGACTAGCCTAATTTGAATAGAATTTATCAAATAGAATATGGCGGCCGATGCATCGATCATCGATTGATTTTAAGTTTTCGATCATCGATGACAACATTGACCCAATATCCCAACCCTACATTTATGCTCAGGCTAGCGACAACTAATAAATAAACCAGTAACTATGGTAATTTATTGGTCTGCAGCAAGAGCAGTTACGAAGAATTGTTTACTTCTTCAACGTAAAGTAGTTGTAATAAAGAGTTTGTAATTAGGGCTCCGACGACTAGCAATTTTACTAGTCGACTAGTCCGGTGCATTACTAGTCTAGACTAGTCAACTAGTCGTATCTAGTGCAAAATATTTTTATTTGCTGAGTTCAGAGCAGTTCAAAATTCTTTGTAAAATGAAAAAACCCAACATATTTGATGATTTTATGTGTCATCGAGGACATCATTCATGTTAACAATTACACAAATTGTTCTATTTTATAAAATCAAGTTATCAGATGCTGTGAAATTGCAACATAAAGCCAATTTAGATTAAAATATCAAAGTTAATGGTCAGTAGTGAACTGTTTGGCTATTTACCTTATAAGGAAATAGACTAGTCAACTAGTGATTTGCTAGTCAACTAGTCGGGACATACAACTCGACTATCGAGTAGTCTAGACTAGTCGTCCGAGCCGTATTTGCAATCATCAGTGTTAGTCACAAAGTCTGTAGATTGAATGAGGTTAGAATTGCAAAAATATCTGCAGCAAACGCATAAAAAAGGGGGTGTGGCAATTCTGGCTGCGCTACAAAAAGAAACAATACGCTATTTATCATTGGTAGGTCCAAGGGTTGGCAGTTGACACCAGATTTGTGCCGATCTACTTCTGCTCCAATTTGCTTCTTTTTCACGGACATGGGGATCTCGCAAATAATTTACTGATTTTAAACTAATGAAGACACTGCCCAAGGTCTCTGCCCTTTATCATGCTGGTACCAATTTTACACCTTGGTTTGGTGAGGCTGTGATTTACTGAGACACTGCCTAACGTCTCTAGCCTGTATCATGCTGGTACTAATTTTACACCTTGGTCTCATTCAGCTTCTCAACGTCTCTACTCTGTCTGGGAATCGAACCCAGATTGCCTGTGTAGCAGCACTTTGTACCAACCACTGCCAAAGATCATTGCCACAACACTATAGGGCTCCTACCTTTCTATATCACTAACTACTTGAGGCCCGTGCTTTGCACGGGTGGTGAAGGGACAGTTGGTGTGGCAAACAAAAAGCTTGGCAAGCTAAATATATTAATAATGTATTTATTGCTTTCTACAATTTCTTTGAAGAAACTCATATTATGCTTTAACACAGGGCCTTGTGTAACCCCAGAAACGGATCTAGGGGTGGGGAGCGGCTTTAGGGGCCTCCCCCCCCCATCCCCACCCTTGTAAAAACATGATCAATTCAATATGGCCACCCTACTGACCCCCACCCACCTCGAACAAAATTCTAGATATGCTACTGAACCCTCATCACCATTTACATAAAGTCTGAACTAAGGCAGGGACGACTAGCAATTTTACTAGTCAACTAGTCGGGTGCACTAGTCTAGACTAGTCATTTGTAGTACAAAATACCCTCTTTTTCGTGGTTTGAAATGTATGTAATACAGAATTAAGCCTAAATTTATTCGAATCGCATATCATGTAAAGTGAAAGCAAGTGTTAGCAGTTATATCTTCTGATGTAAATGTGCTCTACAGGACTCAATTGGTACCCATTAATAAATACCACAATACAGTGCAACATGAGAGCAAAATCTTGAAAACTGTAACATTTCCTTGTAAGGAAATAGGCTGGTCAACTAGTGATTTGGTAGTCGACTAGTCGGGGCACACAACTCAACTATCGACTAGGCTAGACGAGTCGTCCCTGTCCTAGTATAAACTGATTAATGCAACATAAAGTTGGCCAGCCCCTCTCTGAGGGGATTCCTCGTGTGTGGGGGGTTTACTCTAAGCCTGGGACGATCAACCGAATATGTGATTGTTGGTAGTGAAAATCACGATGATCAATGATTAACAGTTCCCCAAATAGAAATAGAATTTCATTTTTTCCAAATGTAAAATAAGGAATAGCAAATACTAAGTTGCAACTTTGCATATCAAAAATCATTTTGTTTTGCTTACATGATTATATCAGATTTATTACAAACAAACATTTCTTTACAGTTTTGTCCATTAAATTCATGTCTTATGTGATGAATTATTTTTTCAAGACAGATCCTTTAAGGGCCTTACTCATTTTTTTGTTTTTAACTTCTAACCTTTGTCTGGCAGTCCATGAAATTTAAGGGAAAATTAAAAACCTTTTATATCAAATTGATCATAAGGTAAGCCTCTGCAGACAACTAACTGCATTGTCTTGTATTTGTTTAAAGTTCCTGACCTACATTGATTTTCCCTAAAATAATCAAGATCACCTTATGTTAATGTTGGTAAGACTCTAACGACATGCAACTGAACAGGAGGTGATGTGCTAAAATAGGTGTAAACTGACATAATGTAAATCTCCAAATTACTTGTTATTTTTTAAAACTTGAAAGGTTATTTTTTAAAATTTGAAAAGGAATCAACTTTGCTATTGTGCATGTGATGTGCTAAGATGTAAGCAGTATCATGTTTTAAACTTTGATGTAAAGCAAATTATGAAAAAGTAAAATTTATTGAAGTTTAAAAATAAAAAGGAGATTCTGTTTCGGGTTGGAGAACTGTAGTGTCATCGAATAATCATCCTTATACACTCGTCCCCGGATATATCGATATTTTTGGTGCGGAAAAATGGCATCGATATAAGCGGGATATCGATACAAGCAGAATGAATATCTACATATTTTAATCTGACTGACTGCAAGAGATTGTATCGATATAAGCGGGATATCGATATAAGCGATATCGATATATCCGGGGAGGAGAGTACAGTTGTATGACTTTTAATGTTGAAATTTAAGTTCAGTGATCATAATTTTGGTGACATATAGTAACGACTGCCTCTGGAATAATTATACATAGTGTTAGAATCCATGTAATAAAGATATCAGATATAAACATAACTGTAACGACTATCGTCTGATATCATCAAGCTAACATGCTACATTCTGAGTCTTTTTTTATTATTTGTGTGCAATTTGTAGTTATTTGAATCATTTCCGAATATCCGGATATTTGATCGATGTTAGCAGTGCGATCATCGATGACAACTTTGGTCCGATGTCCGAGCCCTATTTTGCTGTGCACACTGTAAACAAAGCTGCCCTCACAGCGACAGACTGGTCAGTACTAGAGCTGCTATCCGATATTCGAATTCGTTTTTATTGGAAAGCTTTCCATACTTTGAAAGCAAGTTTCAAATATTGGAATTTATTTTTCTGTCTTTGTCTAAATCATTATGAACAAATTATATAATTATTATCAGAAAATATTTTCATTTTTCTGCAAAGGAAATATATTTGGTGATCTCATATTCCAAAGTAGAATGTCCTTTGTAGAAAAATTAAAAAATATTATATCTTAAGTTACGAAATACATTTCATTCTTCCATGAAATTTGTTTCAAATTTTGGTGGTGTAAAGAGGGAAACAAAGTGAAATAAAAAGCAATATATTCGAATATCGATCGAAAAGAATACTTTCGAATTTCGAATGGAAAAATTACATTCGATGATAGCTCTAGTTAGTACTCAGTAGGGCTTCCAACGGGGACCGGGAATCGGGTCCAGTCGGGGAATTGAGTTGAAACAGGGGTCAAAATAGGTTCCCCGTTGCCCGTTCATTTCTTTAAACAGTTTCAATGCCAGCATGTCTATTGCTTAAATCATGAAAATAAATATAGAATTTTGCACCTTTTCCACTTCGCGCAACTATTTTCCCGCCACTGATCCTGCAGTCAATATGAAAATCTTCAAAAAATAAAATGTTTCACTGCTCATACCCGTAACCTTATTTGGTTTGTTCATGCACCAGAATGAGCAGCGGAAGTCACATAGTTTGAAAGAAATTACTCGCAAACAAAGGGATTAGATTTAAAACAGTTGTGTCATCGATGTGTCAAATGGAAAATAATGGCACTCATGGCATGAAGACATGTACTTAAAATATACCTGAATTAAAAATGTGACTATAGCACAAGACTGTTAAATTATTTTCATCGACTAACTGAAAGTTCATTCAATTTGGTTCCTTTCCATATTTGGTCATTTGGGTAATGAGCCACTGGTACCCAACACACTGAATTATGACCCGTCGCACCCCAACACGTGGACCCCCTCACCTGATCCCCATCACCTAATCTTCCAATACACAGAATTTCTATCAGTTTCAAAACGTCTAGAACAAAAGAGAGGACATAAGAATTTCACGCTGTGCTTTTGATGCGCCATTGCTTTCCAAACTGATACAAATTCTGTGTACTGAGTGCCCCGTCCACACTTGGCAGGTTTGGAGATTTGTCTGAAATCGAGAAGTTCGTATAAAATTGGAAGTTCATTTAAATTTCCATCAGTTAACGTGTCACCCTGATAAAACTATCAACAGAAATAATGTTTCTGAGACCAGATCAGCACTTGATCAGAAATATTTGATCACTTCATATCCTTAAAAATATATCAAAGAACATCCCACAAAAATAGCCCCAGCAGTATGTAAATCCTATTCTCTGTGTACTAGTCTGGATGGGAGGATGGGGGAAACTTTCAGTACCGGGTTACACGTCTAATATTCAGACTATCACTTAAGAAAAATATGTTACTGGTCAAGCCGGACTGGTAACTTGGTTTAAAAGTCACTAGTCCGAACTAAAATGTACTTGGCCAGAGTAATTATTACACATCATATAGTGCTACAATCTAAATGAAGCCCTCGCATGTTCTGCATTCTCTGGAATGTAATTTCCATCTTTTCCTGGCACCAATTAAATTCACCCCAAAAATTCACTGGTCAAGCAGGACTGGTACACCACAAATTCCACTGGTCTGAGGGTCAATTCTACAAGTCAGTGACTGGCGGACTAGTGTTAAGTGATTGTCTGCCTATTCCCCACCCCACCCAGTCCCGCTCCCCCTTGAAGCCCCTACTGGTCAGTGCACTTTAAAGGTTCCACGGGGGACAAAAATCACCCAGGGTTGTCAAAAAGCACCGTCCACCGTCTAATTTGGACAAAAACTTTGAAAAGTTTGGACGGCAACTTTTACTAAAAATCAAGCAGGATCTGCACTTAGTCACTTCAATCAGAAATTTTACTGCATGAAATTTTGCAAAATACTTATTGGGGGATTTTCGATAAAATGATGTTTAAAGTTTAACTGTGGTCAATGCATCGATCATCGATCGATTTAGTAGTGCTGATCATCGATGACCAAATTAGTCTGATGAGGCAGCCCTAGAAGCAAGCCATTGTTGGTGTGGGGTGTGGGATCCACTTAGAGGCCTCAGAAGCTCTAGCGTGTTAAGTGGTCTAAACGCAATTTCCTGGTTTTAGATAAGGTTTTGAAGGCAAGTTTGCATTTAAAAATGACGTTTTGTACTTTAAACAATTATTTTTTCCCCAACTTCTGAAACTACTTTAATGCAACTTGCATTTCTTAGAAGTAAAATTTCTCAGAAAGAAAATTTCTACATGTTTGTGTGGACGAGTGGTTTCCAAAAGTCACTCGTCCACCAAGATTTTTACATGTTTGTCGACGAGTGGACGAGCGGTAATGAAGCCGCTGAACTCAACACATCATTGCAATTCTTAATAGATGAAATTTGATACTTTGTATCAAAGAGTTTTATAATAGGGACGAGGTACTATATTATAATTATAAAACTCTTTGTTTGTATGTACAGACATAGTAATTTTCAATATAGTGATGGTAGACAGGGGACAATTTTTATCCCTGGGCGCCGCTTCAACTCACCCATCCCCCGGCAAAAGACTTTAGTGCACTTGTGCTGCCATTGAGACAGTTAAGTTATTGCATCACCCCTCCAAGTGTTACATGAGCCACTCTGCAAGCGTGTGACTCGAACTGATGAAACATAATATTCAGACATCCAAATGTTACCGGGAATTCCCCAAAATAAGTCCTGGGCCACTAATCGGGGTCATTTTGAAACTAAAAATAGGTCCAGATGGACCTGAGCTTATTTGGCAACTAAGACATTATAGGTTACAATAACACATGAATACAAATGAAGTGTCTAAGATCAAACCCTAAATAAGTGACCTGTGAAAAACATAAATATGTCTGCCAAACTTGAAATATAGGTAGCATCAATATAACTTTTACATGAAATAAAGAGGATGTATAGATGCACAAAGCTGCCAAACACGAAGTTTGTATCATCAACTGCATGTCCAGGAGAAAGGTTCAAAGAAAAAAACAAATATGACTCCCAATTTGAGAATAATGGTCACAGCAACATAATTTTTGCTAAGCTTTGAGATAGGCCATAGGTGCATATGTGTGTAAGATATGAAGTCTCTATGATCAATAGTGTGCTCAGAGTGACCGTGCACAGACGACGACAATGACAATGACAATGACAACGACGATGGACAATGGACACTTCATGATTCTGTAGGCTCTTTGGCCAAATGAGCCAAAAACCTTGCAGTCCTACAAGCCCATGGGCTTCATATTGGGAATACATATATATGAAACTAGGTCAGGATGCCCGCTCGTGCGGGCATGAAGTAAGTCATCATGACCTTTTTACAAAAATAGGTCACCATAAGTAGGTCATAGATGTCAGTCAAGGTCAAGTTGATATGGCATAGTTGTCTTTCCAACCAAACTACACACAGTAGTCATACTCGAATGCAGAAAATTACAGAAAAAAGAGAAATATGGAACACACTTGCAGAAAAAAAGCTGCACACAAACGTCACGTCACGTCAGCAATGTTATCTTATATACTAGGGATATGAAACGCAATATTTACAGCCTAGCAAAGCAGCATTTTGTTACTCTGTTCTTTGTCATATGATATTTTGCAGTCAAATCATACATGCATTATCAATTTTAACTTTATTAGTCCATCAGCCCTAGTCCTGTATCTATGTCATCACAATATTTTCTAAATGTGCGGGTTTTTTCCAGATTTACTTCAAGTACTTAGAAAGTGTTTTTATAAGCTCATAGCCTTGATTTTGGGATTTTTCCCCAAACAGAAACTCATGGGCTTTAAATTAGTGAGCTTATCTTTGGGGGTGTCTTTGTTGCAAATTATCATGACAAAAGCAAAGAGCCAAACAACTGAAATTTCTATTTCAAGCCACGAAAGGGAAATCTACGCAGTAAAATATACACTGTTTTGTGTCCCCAACAAATATGTCAAATTTGTCAAATATTTATCATGGTCACAAGATCTGAAGTTGGTTTTAAGTAATGGTTGAGGAAGCTTTACAAAACACAAAAAGTTTCTAGTTTCCGAGGAAATCGCAACTGACTTTTTTTTCTTGCTGGAATGTAAAAAGGTAGCAAATTGTACAAGTAGACAATGTCACGATTTTCCTGGTACTGAGTATAAGACTATCAGACTGTCTGCTGACCATCAGTTCATGGAATTTGTATCAGTTTCGAAACGTCTAGAACAAAAGAGAGGACATAACAGTGTTCGAAATAAGGCCAGTCCGTCGGACAATGACTGGCTGAAAGTGCTTCGGTCTGACTGATTTTAAAAACCGTCACAATTTTATAATTAAAGTCATAGTACAAATGATGTATTTTGGGTGACCAACTATCATTCGGACTGACTGGTTTCAAAAGTTATTTCGAACACTGACACAAGAATTTCACGCTGTGCTTTTGATGCGCATTGTTCCCAAACTGATACGAATTCCGTGTACTGTGACAAGGGCACGGACAACTTGTACTCTTCAGCTTCTGGGGTCTTTGGTTGGCCCTGGACCCCTCACCATAGAAAGCACGCTTTACTTATTCTTGTATGGTTTGTGAAAATGGACAAGTTAAAAAATAAGAAAGGACAAGTAGGCTTTCAGTTTGACTTGCCCTGCTGCATAAGTCTCTCCGAAACCTTACCACGTGCAACACTGCATACAATATATTCTAATTTCAGTAATCGCCTACATGTAATTTCACATTTCTTTAAATTTTTATATTTTCCATGGTCTACATTAGTTATTTACATGCCTATTTTATGGGTTGTAGTTGGAACTGTGAATTGAAAATTATTTTAAATAGTCTGGATCTGGAACACGGTCTTCAGCATATAGTTAAACTATATTTCTTTACAAACAGATGCTGAAATTTGGGCGTTTCAGAGTGATAAAATATGCTCAAAACTTTAACATTAGTTTTAATGGAGAATATAACAGATCATTCACAAAGTGGAGACAATTCATTCACAAAGTGGAGACAATTTATTCGGAGGCAAATCAGATTTGAATATTTGAATCGTCTATCAAATTATTTGAAAGTCCAGTAGGCCTGTATTTCCAAATTGAAACGAATTCGAATATCGGATGGCTCTAGAAAATATGATCTGCAATGACTCCAGGCGGGAAAGGTTGTACTTTCAGTATCGCCCAGTCGTCCAGACCTTCTTGTATCTAATGTGACATTTTTATTGCATCTAGATCTTGACGGGAATAGACGCAGCATGTTTCGAAATGTATTAAATTTCAATGTAAACAAATTTAGTTTCTATTTAACTGGAAAAGTAAGTATGCAGCAGTTACAAATGACCATACATTTAACTGGAAAAGTAAAACAACACAGATCTTTTACAAACTGTCTGCTGATGGAAAAAGTAGAAAAACTAAAATCAGATTCCCATCTTTTGAGTAAATGTGATGAAGATAAACAGAGGATAAATTAAGTAGTCTAACATTTTCTTTCATGTGATTACACAAAAAAGAATGACATGATGATGTACAGAACAGATGTACTCGTGGAAGTCTTTCTATGGCCGTGAGACACTGTTTTTTAACCTGTTTTACATTCAAATTTAATACATTTCGAAACATCGCTGTAGCAGAAATGAATATAGACACAACGGATACAACATACCGGGGCTCGGACGATCAATCGGATCTCCGAGTATCTGATCGTTGGTGCTGAAAACCGGGATCATCGATGATTAATAACTATTGTCATCAGATCATCGTTCAAAAATGGTCATGTGACTTTTAAGTTGAAATAGATGTACACTGATCACATTTATGACAACTGTAGCGATAATTGTTTTTAGAATCATTGTACATGATATTATAATTCATAATGTGGATGCAAGATATTAATTGTGATATGAGCATATTCACATAGCGTGTTTTGCTATTTAGTGTGTAGCCTTTGCTTTCGTCGCTTACACATTCTTTTCCGCCGCCGATAAGAGCGGAACGATCTGACCGGAAAACTATTTTGATTATTGTGACCTTCATATTGTCGTGGCTTGTGGTTATGGCTGGAAGGTATCACAGAATGGATCTGCCCTACCACACAGTGAGGCATTCTCTGC
>JBCAUI010541405.1:0-10807 GCA_038406195.1 Haplosyllis anthogorgicola
CCCCAACACCTCGTCCTCACCTGGGGGCGGGGAGGTCCATCCCCACACCTCATCCCCAACACGTTGTCCTCACCTTGGGTGGGGGGGGGGGGTCCATCCCCAACACCTCGTCCTCATATATACAACACAAATTTGTGTTGTTTCATAGCGAAACCACCTTGCTGTCTACAGTAGTCTATCAACGCTTCGCGTGATAGACTAAATAGCATTAAATAGGATTTTGTCCTGTGCACTGAGTATCTTACTGCCAAACTTGCTTTCGTACTTATATATTTTACTTGGTGTTCTTGTCGTTGCAATTGCCGTTGTGCTTATGATAATGTCTGTGCCAACTGTGCTTTTCCTCTCATATTCCTGTGAGGCAATCCTATTTCTTCTCGTAAATGTAAATGTAAAAATATTATAGTCAGTCTCTAAAAGGGAGGGAAAAGGCAACTTGGGATTGGGACGATGAGTTCGTCATTTGCGTTCCATAAAGAGGGATACTGTCTATAGCAAAACACCAAAACAGAACAGAAACACTTTTCACGTCAGGGAATTGTGAAATTTCAAGAGAACGAGGTGAATTCTCACCGTTCAGAAAATGGAAACATTCCCTGATCTAACCTGTGAACCTTCAGAGAAACGTTCATTGTCAGCGTTCTTACTAATTTCTTAATAAAGTTAATTAAAATACTAGTTATCCTGCAGGACTTGGCTCTGCTAAGCCACATACTTCGGTCACAAAATATTTTAGGTCATGACCATGAATTTCAATTGACTCGTGCAATTACGGAAGTATTCAGTAGAACACAAATACAGTCATAAACGAATAGGAGCGGATCCAGCATTTCTGGCTGGAGGGGACGCCGGGGCTTCTTCAGGTGGATGGAGGGGAGCCGTCTAATGTTTTAGCCCCAAATCCTGTAAACAAAAGTAACTGTCATGATGCCGTAAAATTTGTACATGTAGACGTCTATCGTGACAACATGTTTGGTTCCAATTTGTTTTTATTGCAGCACCTGATGAGTCATAAATTTATTTTTTTGTGTTCTTATGTTAAAGATATAATAAAATGATACAAGAAAGTTTTTAGCGTTGCACACTTCATTTTTCAAGGTATCTATTGTGACTTTTAATGATTATTCTAATCGCTTTATGGCATTAAATATGATCATTTGATCAGAAAATCTGTGGCAATGGAACACCGTGGCATTATGAAGAAATAATTGCACATTACACAATACAAAAACAATAATAAGATTAGAAAGTGAACGGAAGTAACGTCACGGGGAGATGTTTGAATCTAGGAAGCTCCCCCCCCCCTAAACGGGGGATCCGCACCAAGTTCAAAACTGATGCGAGGCATATTGGCAGGAGACCTTGTCCACCTGATGCTTCCACTGTTTACTTAAAACTGTACCAATAAACAATAATTTTATCACAAACGCAAACCTGCCTTCTCTAAAAATGGGCTTTTAGTTGGGAAAAGCTGAATATAAATTCACACTGTGTTGTTGTTTAAATAAAAATCATAGTGCGAAATTCACTAAAACATGTGTAATTTCCTTTTTCGTGTAAACAACAAAAATAGGAAATATATTCACCTTCTAGATTTAATAGCCGCCTGATGTGACTATTTCATGTTCAAAATCATTATTTTAGTCTATGACAAGTGAATTAGTTCAAATGATTGCGATGTATTTGCACATCACAAAATGTAAAAATACGTCGTGACATGGTACATACCAATTTTCGGTACATATTCTGAAGTACATGAAACGTGGTGGGTAGTTCATAACATTTCGAAATTCGCAAGTAGATCTATTTTAAGTAGTACCCGAGATATCAATGAAACTTTACACACTTCAGTACCCAAAAATCGTATCATTTTTGAAACGAAGAGAACAAAGGACAGAACGAAAGAATTTCACACTGTACTTTTGATGCGCAATTGTTAAAATTCTGATACGAATTCCGAGTACCTAATTTGATACTTTAACATGAGTTGGATGCATAATTTTGGTTCACATTATTTGCATTACTAACTTGAAATAACGAAAAAGAACATTAACAGCACTGTCGTAAACGTAACGTTACACTAACCTTTCAAACAACCTTCCTCCATTTGCAAACGTTTCACGAACGTTTCACAAGCGTTTAATCTTTTAATGTTGTAACTTAAACGTTTCTTAACCGTTTTGTGTTGTTATTTGTCAATATGCATACATGTATATATGCATCAATGTATGAACATATGAAAATAAAGTCTTATTTGAAAAGTTCCAAATTTCTTTATTCTATAACTCAAAAACATCCATGCATCCAAAACTTTATGCAAATATGCAAAAATTGCAACAAAAATCTATCCATGCATCTTAATTTTATAAATATCTCATGAGCCAGGAATCTACTTAACTGCACATACGTTACACATCACTTATAAAACCTATTTTCAAGAAAGTACAACATCTTCAACATTCAAGTGTGTATAAATGTTCATTGACATATTGAGATATCCCAAATCCCTATCCATGCACAAGTTACAAAATAAGACAGGGTGTAGTACTGAAAAATACATTTGAACATCCACATCCTTCAATGTATTAAAACATCACTAGTGCCTTCGTGCACCATTCACATCCTTCAATGTATCAAAACATCACTATCTGTAAATCCTTTACAATTTTGACTAGGTTTAATTTTGGCCCACATGAAAGTCGGGGATGAGGACCTTTACTTTCTGTATAATTGCATCCATATCTGTCATTAAAGCAAACAGGTCATTCTTTTCCTTGCACAGCTTCTGGACTGTTTCATTTAACCCTGGGGGAACCTGAGCAGTAGCAATGTAGTGAGATATTGCACAAATTCAGAAACTTCATTCAAATCAAATGGTGCATTGCCATAATAACAAGTGTGTGGTTTGGATCCTAAATTGCATTTGGGCAAATGACTGTTTGCAGGCAAAAGAAACATTGATGTAACAAAACTGTGAAGATGGTACTTGTACAAGTGGATGTATATAAACATTACATGTTTCACTTCTATGTTGTGTCTGCACAAGAGACACTGAACTACTGTATTCACATCAGTCCTTTTGTCATTTCAAGATATTGTCAATTTCCTTTTGAAGAAGTCACAACAACTGCTTTCAGAAACCAGCATTAATATTTCCTCCCATCTCAGGTACTTCATATCCACTGAATCTTCTTCCACATCATGCTCAAACTGCAATGAAGTTGAACATTTTTTATTAAAGAAAGGAAGGACAATTTATGTTCTTTGTTTACAATTAAAATATTGAAGGCAATGCTGGTCCTAAGTATACATATGATGCATGTTCATAATGTAATCCTACATGCAAGTTAAACTCTTTCTTGCAAGTTATACATTGAAGGATATCATGTTCAAAGCCTTCTGCATTCTGGATGAACAGGTGCCAACAATATGTCCATGTCCACTCCTGAAAATTAGACGTAACTCTTGGTCGACCTGTAAAAATAATCGTATTTTCAGTTAAACCAAAAATACTAATGAAAGAAAAAATCTAAAGACATGATGTGAAAGTCTTCTGCTGCACATATGTTATGAATTAGGGCCATTAAACACTCTGAGAGGAAGTGCAGTGGTTGGATAAGAATTTATGACCATTGACATGTTTACATCCTTGGCCATCATGGTGAAAAAAAGGAATCCTGCAATGTAGCCATTCAAATACGTAGACAGTTATTTAGTTTAATAAAAGGTTTGCTTACGTCCTGGTACTGGTATATAAGGAGCCAAAATGACAGCTTCAGTATGTATACATGCATGAAAATTTTCTTTTGCCCATTGAATCAAGTTATTAAAGTAATTGCACCCCAAACATAAATATACCTAATGAAAAACATCTGTTTGGCATGGCCATTCACCCAGTAAAATGTTTGCAGTTCGGAAAGTAAATGACCATGCATGATTGTGAGTAATTTTTTAATTTCATGTCCGTTGCAGAAATAAGTGGGAAGTCGAATGGCAAGAGAGGGAAAACAACAGGTAGAAAGAAACAAAGAATTTAAGGTAACTTTCTATTGATATTTAATTCATAAGAGTGAATTACATTTCAGGGCCAATTATATTTAAGTAAAGTAATTTAGTGACAAATTAATGAAATGTACATGCATGTTTTTGGCTGTTAAACCCTGTTAATGTTTAACAAAGTGCAGTCAAATAAGCCTGATGCACAGGTATGATCATCCCATTGCAAATTGCTTAACGTACACTTTATTTGTACCCAAATGACCTCATGTCCATGTTTACATACTTTAAACATATAATTTCAAATGCAAGCAACAAATTAATTGTAGTATTTGAACATGTTGTACAATTCTTTTTTCCAGTAACAGAAGGGAACAAGTTTCTGGGGGGAGACAAATGGGCAACTCCAACAGAGTGGACAATGTCATCCATAACGTGGTAGCTAAAGCCAGAAAAACGAGGAGAGCCAACAATGATGCAGTCCATGATGATGAGACATGTGCATGGGGATTATTTGACTGAACATTGTTTAACATTAACAGAAAAGGCATAAGTTCCAGTGAAAATGTTGATTCATTAAAAAAATAAAAAATAACCAATAATAAAGACAATTTAAAGTGAAATGAAATTTTGTTTAGTTGTTGATATATGTTTTCATTAATGTAAGGTATTAAAGTAATGAAATGTACATGCATGGAAAGAATAATAGAGACAGGTCATCTACATGTGCGTTAAAATTTACAGAGAAGTTATTAAAATTATGGAGGAAGTAAATGTATGTGTATGCTTTATTGCAAAGGAAGCTGCACATGTGTGGCAGGAAAAATGGATGGTGCCATCTATACAGACTCATTAAAACATGCTAGATGGCTCACACATTGACCCATATTAATCTGAGCAATGTGACCTACAAGTAATGTACCCAGGTTGTGTGTGGGCAATATAGTTTAGTTCTGTGCACGACACTCGGCCCAAATCCCAGCAAATGAATAAGCTGCCATATTGGAAATTTATAAATTAACTCACTATTTTCGTCATAATTAACAAATATAATGCAGGAGAAGCTGCTAAAATGATACTTTATTAAGTCATTACAGGTAAGTGTTCTTAAAGAATAAATATGAACAGGTTACAAGGGGAAGTACACTTAAAAAGCCATTTTCATTTGCACATGATTTCCTACGTTTAAAATTCTTAAATGCTATGGCAAATGGATCTTTGAATTGTGTGGAAGTGAAAGACCCTAACAAAGGAGACTAATTTGTACTACTGTTAAAACTGCTACATTTAAATTTCTTAAATTTTATCCCAAAAGGAAGGATATTATGATACTGAATTTTTGTAGGTTTTGTCCATGGTGGGTTCTGTAATGAAAAGGTGAAACTACCTGCATGCATTTATGTCATGGGATCGAAGTAAGTATCATGAAATATTAACCATTGTGATATCATGGGAATTATGTACATTTAGACATAACAAATACCCGTGTAAATGTAACATTCCTGTAGTTACTTAAACATGACTTTCTTTACTTTAATTGTTTTTTGCTTGTAGCGGGACTGAAAAGTCAACTAACAACATTGAATCAGAACATGAAACATCCATGGAAGCTGAATTGAGTTGTCAAAACGGTGCAGGTGAAAAGTTAACTGAGAAAAATTCATCTCTTGTGGTAAAATGTGTTAGTGATGGAACTGAAACTGATGAATCTGACTTAGTACGGAAGTTACTTAGATGTACAGAGGATAATACAATTGGCCCTGAAGATGAAGTGGATTTCACGTTCCCATGGAAAACACTGGTAATTAATGAACATGAATTTGTTGAAAGCAAATCGTGCTTGCTTCTTTTAGAGAAAGAGTACGGGGAAAAGTACAAATATTCCAAGTAAACACATATTGTGTGGAAGTGCAAGACACTAACAAAGGAGACAAATTTGTACTAGCATTAAAACTGCAATGTAATCCCAAAAGCAGTAACATTAATGGAGCCAGAATAGTGTCTATTGATCTTTTGAGCAAAAAAGATGCAAATGAGAAAGGACAGGAACTCATTGTGGATTTGTCACTGGTGAAAAAGGAAAAAGAAGAGCAGGGTGTCAGTGGACCTATGACTGGGACAAAATCTCAATTAAAAGGACGTCCAGTTACAGACAAAGACTGGGACATTATTAAACAACTAAGATCTAAAGGTATGGTATTGTTTAAAAAGAATTCTTGATGCAAGTATCCATGCATGCATGCATTGATGTATAACTTTTCCATAAAGTTATGGATGGTATTGTTTAACAAGAATTCTTGATACATGTATGCATGCATGGATGCAGGTATCAGTTATTGGTTATCTAAAACTCCTACATGCTTTGATGTGTTCTTAATAAAAGGAATGCAAAATGATATTCATGACATGGGAGTAGAATTCAGGCTGGTAGACTGAAATAGCAGGAAAAATGTTGATATATGTTTTACATTTTTTAGAATGCATAGTGATAGACAATGAAGGGATTCACACAGAAGAATTGCTTGCATGTGCAGATGAGAAGAGAAAAGATGAAGGCTGTAAAAGGGAGTTAGAACATTTCATAGATCCAAAGTTGGTAGAGCTGGTGGTGAAAGATGTTTTTAACCAGATCCAAAAAGAAAAAAGTTCAGATGGTTGTGTGATCCCCCAAGACCTGAGTACACCCAAATTGGATCCCAGGGGACTCAAATCTAGGCTCAGAGATGTGCAGCACATTGCAGAGTTACAAGAGTTCATCACCTCCCCATTCCCCCTAAAAAGAGTCAGTGGTTTAATTACTGACACGGACATGAAAATGGACATGGATGCTGATAACTACAGAAAAGAAGTATCAGAGGAAGAAGTTAGGGTGAAAGAGAGAATTATGTTCTGAAATCAAGTCTATGCTTTAAATACATTGATGTAACATGGGTGCAAGACATCAACAGATGTAAATTCAATCGAAGAAACATTATATTCAATCAACAGAACATTTGCAAGGGGAGTGGCAAGAGATGTCAAGAGTTTTTTTAACAGTATTGTTCAAATGGTAGGAGAATATCTGAGTACAGCAGCTGCCTGGTATGATGTCACTCTGCATATAGCTGAAAATGCAAGAAATCATTGCTTAGTAGGTATTAAAATATGCAAATATCACAAACCATAGAATGAATGTTATTTAGAGTAAATTTGACATCCATGTAAGTGAGTTGGATTTGAACATTGAATATTTGATTGTAGATTGAAATTGCTATGTTGTGAAATGTAAAATTAAATAGTGAAGGAAGTAGCTTTGCATAAGCATGTTTTATTTAAATGCAGGAAATTATGGAACAATTCCTCCAAGAGAAATGGATCAACATATTTCAGTACCTGGCCACAATGTGCTGCCCAGGAATCAAGTCAGACACATACTCTATCATATTTACAGGCAGGAAGCTGCGAAGATGCATAACAGTGATCAGCCACAACAGTATGTGGAAATCTGATGAAAATTCACCCCATGACATTGTCCTCACATACTTAGGTGGACATGTATTTGTGCTGACAAATATAACCTCAGGTTAGTAAGAAAATGCATCACATGTCATGCATGCAAGGTATTTTTAATGGGTCGATTGTTGATATAATAATATTCATATTTTAATCATTAATACTTCCTTACAGTAGTGGCTTGTCCACTAGAATCACCCATGGCAAAGGAGTGGTTGACAAGCCTCCATGGTTTATCCTCACCTGGTGGAATAGAAACTGCATCGAGTTTTAGCATGGATGCTTCATCTGGGATATATGAATCCTCTGCTCCAAGTACACCATTGTCTAGTGTCATGACAAAGGATCTCCTGCCTGATGTGGGGCCAGAGGAAGAAGAGGAGATGAAGGTGTTTCAAGTCACCAAACCTGGTAATGTTTATTCTTGCAGAGTACACACTACTCTAAGTTTTGGAAATAGGGAAGAACTCATGAGGCATATATCGAAACACACAAATGACTTCACATGTGACATTTGCCTTAAAATGTACTCTAGTAAATGGAACCTAGATTCACACATTAAGAGTGCCCATACAGGAGTGCAGTTCCCCTGCAAAATTAAAGGGTGCAATTCTATGTTTATGTCTAAGGGTGGATTGTCCAAACACATTAACTCTGTACATAACTGGCCATGTGAAACATGTAAACAAGTGTATGCAACACAAGCAGAATATAACAGTCACAGTTGTATGCTGAAATTGTCAACTTGCAGGTTTTGTGCTGAGATTTCAGAACACCTGCAACTTGTAAAAGACACATAGAAGAATCATGCCTGTCAAATCTGGATGTGTTGAAGCAGAAATACCCATTTCAGTGTGACTTGTGTGGAGATTCATTCCAGGAAAATGGACAACTTTCTCAACACAGGCTGGCCTGTCCAAAGACAAGGATGAATAAGTATGTGTGTAACAAGTGTTCGTTAAGTTTCAATAACAGGCATGAAGTGAATGAACATACACAAAAGTTTCACTAGTGACTGTGATTGTTTTCCTGATGATAAGTATCATGATAAATATGACTGTGAATGAGAAATGTGATCCTTTTGTCTACTTTTCCTGGTCATTACTTTTTAATGTACATGTTATTTATTAACATTCAAATGGACACGTATGGTGATACTAATTATAGGGTTTAAAAAAGGTAATTTTTCCTCAAACATTGAAGGTTTGCTGACTTTTAAGTGAAGGATACATTGTAAAATGAACATATCGTCATACTAGTTCTACTTTAAAGACACTGAAGGACATTTGTGATAATTGTTTCTGAAACACTGAAGGTTTGCTGATTTTTAAGTGAAGGATACATTGTAAAATGGAGATATCATCATACTAGTTCTGATTTAATGAGACTGAAGGATATTTGTGATAATTTTTTCTCAAACACTGAAGGTTTGCTGACTTTTAAGTGAAGGATACATTGTTAAACTGAGACATCATGATACTGATTCTGCTTTAATGACACTGAAGGACATTTGTGATAATTTTTACTCAAAATTTCATGTGAGTAAAAGTGATATTGTGACTTGATTCCCAAGAATTATTTTGTTGTACAGATGTACATATTTCACAAAAATGTATGTTCTTATTTTTGGATTATTTATTTGAGATGTAAGATGTAAGTGTAAAAGTGAACATGAAAGTTCTTGTCATTTTTTGTTGTATTTCTTAAGGAAGAAAATGATTTTCTTCTATTTGACGTTCTATTTCTATTTGATGTTTATATGGTCATTTGACATTGTGTGTTTACATTTTGGAGACTTTTTACATTTATTGTAAAGAGTACAGTAATGTAACTTGAGCATGTATGTTTATAAATATGTTTGTTCCGTGAATGATTTACAGCTAGTGATGTTTTGATACATTGAAGGATGTGAACGGTGCATGAAGGCACTAGTGATGTTTTTATACATTGAGGATGTGGACATTCAAAAGTATTTTTCAGTACTAGTGTCTTATTTTGTAACTTGTAGATAGGGACAGATATCACGATATGTTGATGAACATTTATGCACACTTGAATGTTGAAGATGTTGTACTTTCTTGAAAATAGGTTTCGTAAGTGATGTGTAATGTACCTGGTTAAGTAGATTCCTGGTTCATGAGATATTTTTAAAATTAACATGCATGGATAGATTTTTGTGGCAATTTTTGCATATTTGCATAAAGTTTTGCATGCATGCATGTTTTTGAGTTATAGAATAAAGAAATTTGGAAATTTTCAAATAAGACTTTATTTTCATATGTTCATACATTGATGCATATATATGTCACAGTACTCGCTACTGGGGTTGCCAATTGCTCAGCTTTGTCTCCGATCTCTTTGACCTCATCGGGCTGTGACAGCACCCTGACTCATCAATATTCATGGGTGTCACCCTAGTCGGTCAATGGTCCCGCCAAATGGCTTACTTTAGAGGATTTATGTCCCTCCCTGGAGAATAGCTGCTCAGAGCTTGCTCACAAGCTCTCAACAACTAACAAACCAACCTCCTTGGGGGTTGGATACACGGCATGGAAATGATAACAATACAAGTGGTGACATTTGAAACGTCCTGAGCCTTAGCGGTGACCTAGGGGTTTGAGTGTCAGAGTTAATGTGAATTCTTCACCAAGTCACCAAGTCAGACTGCCTAGAGGTCGGGGTTGACCTCTGCTTTTATGCAGTTTTGAAAGTAGCCAAAATGACATAGGAGGGTCATGTGACCGGCCTCAGTGATGTCATTAGAACGATTATGCTCTAATTGTGTCACTGAGCCCCGCGCATGCGCAACTGACCTGGTCGGCCACAGGCCGACCTTAGGAACGACCTATAGCAACCTATGAGGTAGGTTGGCAGAGCCCGAATCGAAGGTCACAGAAGTCAAAAATTGAGCTCTAAGCCCCCTCCAAAGCTTGGGAAACACTGGCAAACCTCAAGGTCAGCACAGGGTGTGACACTCTCCCCCAGATCCTTGCCTCGGCCTTGTGGTGTGCTTTATCAAAATGACTAAATAAACAGACACATTGAATATAAAAGCAGTAAACGGTTACATTGATAAAACGATCACATTACATTGACGATACAGGTCAAATGACCAGAGGTCATCGATGATGGCATTTAAAACTCAGTCAAGTACACGACTGCTGCTGAAACATTTATACACGAATAATGCATAAAATACTTAAGAACATTATACATGTTACCATACGAAATATTTATGGCTGATAATAAACGTTTGTTACTTTAATCATATAGTTAACAAATAAATGTCTATCAGCTGATGCTCATAAACTTAACTTAT
>JBCAUI010541416.1:0-10806 GCA_038406195.1 Haplosyllis anthogorgicola
GGGCGGGGGAGGGCCCCCCCCCCCCCCCCCCATCAGGAACGTGACACTTTTCGCTTCTTAAAATTGTTAGTATAATGATTAATGAGGAAAAAGTAAGAAATTGTCTTCTGTGTACTTATGTACTTACCACTACTAACTTACATAAAGAATTATTAATTTCACACTTTTCATATAAACTGTACTTTAATATTTGAAGAATTAATCATGTCATATGTGTCAACCCTGAATGTACTTTTGATATCAAAGCATTTCGTTTCATTTTAGTGCACCTGGTATGTGGGACCACATCAAGACAGGTATAGGAGGCATTAAGGATGCTCTGGTCTGGATCATAATGTGCTTCTCACCCTCACACATCCGCGACAAATACCGCCTGTTCCGCAGTATGACCTTCAAGGAACTGATAATTGCATTCCTCAAACTCAACTTCAACATCGCCTTTGCCATTCTCACATTCCTCTTCACCATAGTCTGGTAAATATTTTAATGCTAGTGAAATAACTATTAATCTCTATTTGTATTATTCATTCAGCCAAGTTTACTGTGCATTTTATATTAAGTCAGCATCACTGACCCATGCATGTTTACATACTGCAGGACTCTTCTACGCTTCATATACAATATGATGGTGGGTGACAAGACGGGTGAGGAGTTCCAAAGACGTCGCTCCCTGACATCACATCCTGCCCTGCATCTTGGCGAAAAACCGGTATCGTTACATGGGCTGTTACCTGGAGAAACGGCAGGTCTAGACGAACAACAGTCTACGGCGACAATAGAGGCCTTCGGATTGGATATAACAAAGGAAGAGGATGAACAAGGACAGATTCAGTTAGTGGATATAATTTTCTATAGTTTTCAATATTGTACTGGCTAATTTTAATATATTAAACGTCTTCTTAAGCAGTAAATGAACCCTGGTTTTTGGAAACATAAATCATAAACAATTTTATTAGCTTTCTGTGATTCTTTATCTTTAGATCAAAGACCAGGTAAGAATTTTACAAGTGGTGAACTTTTATTGAACATTAAACCAAACTGTTCTGACTGCTAGTACATACACATACATACCATTATGTCTATGTATATTAAAATACATTACTGCACTGATGGAAAACAAAAATGATACGTACCACTGGGTGAAAATGAAAGGTTACATGGAACTATTGTATTACCATGTTATCCTTTCAGTCGCCAGTTGTTGCAAGATTATTTAATTTAAAGATTTCAGCACTTGCATTACATATTCACGGAGTGAATAACGGTGTTTTCGCCAGGATTTTCCCTGTTTTCGCCAATGTTGGTGTTGCTAATGTAACTAAGGATATTAAGATTGCCAATAGTTTATCAATGGAAATACTTTCAAATGGGTGCGGTGACCATGGTGCTAGCAGTTTGAATTGAAACTACGTTGAGGTTTACTTCATTCATTGGTTGTGCAAAGGGCTTAGCTTTCCCTTTGGCCTAGTTTATGAACCGTATTTTTACCTTCCTTTTGTCTCAGCTTAAAAAGGAAAACTGTCATTCATATAAACGGTTGTACGTATATCATATTCATTGTTCATGTGTAATAAACACCATACATGTATACTAATTGATACTCCTTTGTATTCTGGCTTGTGGTCAACATGGGTTAGTGAGTTTATAAAAGGTGTTGAGTGTAACTTGTCCTTAAGAAGTGCCTGGAATAATTGTTTTCTATGTACTTTAAATTACCAACATGGAGATTAAATGCATAAGTAATTATTGGAACAATGTGTATTGTATACTTTATTGTGTAAATTTATCTTCTTGTTTGGTAAAGGAGATTAAAATAATACTGAACTTTTTTTCATGATTTTCTTTTTGCTATTATTACAGCTTCAAGGTGCTTCCACATAGAGATATGCCTCAACAGTCGAGCTCAGAGGACAGTATGGAAGCAGACAGCCCGGTATCTGATATCGCTCCAGCAGACGTAGTGACAACTGAAATGAAACCAGTGAAACCAACATCACTGCCCACAAAACCAAGACCTGCTGGAAAGAGGTAAGCAAGGCTTCTTTGTCAGTGGTGGATCAAGAAGAATCGTCTCTTTTAAACATGGGGTCTTGGACTCGCCCGTGTTTTCTATGATCATTCATTCATTCTCCGTCAGGTTAGGGTTCTATTGCTCAACCTGTTCTTAAAACATTGTCTGCAAAAGGTTACAAAAAAATAAAATGTAAACAATGTAGCTCTCCTGGAATATTATTTGGATGGCTGCTCTGTTTTCCCTGACAAATCGATGGACATCTGACAAATCGGCTTTATTCAATACCAAGTCGCATCGGCAGCTGATCGATAAGTGAAAGGTTTGCTTTGGTTATATTTAATTTAATCCTTATTTTAGCATGCTGAATGGAACACCACCAATGCCATCTAGCATGTTGAAGGCGTCGCCATCGACCCCACCTCCAACATCACCGGATTATGATGACGATGGAGAAACGGTCTCCGAGGTGGCAGATGATGTATATGAAGTCGAACAGAAAGCAGTCAACTTTACCAACTGGCTTCTGGTATGTTATGTGTATAGAATTTGTTGTAACCGAATTTTGTAACAATAAAGGCAGCAGTTTGATTTAAATCCAATTTCAAGGCTAAACGTCTGAGCCCGAGCATCAGCATGTTGATCAGCCTGTAATGACTACGGTACAGGCCATCTTCCAGCTGATTAATGTAACGAATTATATGACTCATGTTATTACCCATCTTTTAGTTGTAAAGATAACATTTTAAAAAATAAGAATTGTATAACGTCAGATTTACATCTTTATGTCTGCTCTTTCAGAGTATGTTTGCCAGAAACTTCTACAACTTCAAGCTGATTGCCTTAGCATTGGCCTTTACTATCAACTTCATCTTGCTGTTCTTTAAGGTAACAGGCAAACGTAATGATTACAATCAGTTAAAGACCTAATCTAATCTTAATAGTTGGGTAACCAATACACTGGTTACGTAGCAATGTCACTAGCAGATACAGCATGCATGGCATTTAAATATGTATTGAATTAAAGGTATATGAAGCAGTGGAAGAACTTGGAGATGATGCAGCTGAAGCTGTTGCAACGACCGCGGAAACCTTAGTGTCAGATGCACTGGCGGCAGGAGGAGACGACGGAGGAGGAGACCCAGATGCGGGTGATGAAGAACTTGAAGACGAATATGTGGACGTGGACGAAAAGCTCAGCTACTTGTCGCCACTATTGAGACTCCTCACTATGACACATTTGTTCGTCTCTTTCTCAATTCTGGTAGCCTATTACCAACTTAAGGTAAGTGTTTAAAGACAGGAAAGAATGCTGGAAATTTTAATTTGTTTACAATGTGCACTGCAATGTACAATAAAAGCTACAATAACTACCTGTGTGAAATTTCATGGCATCTGCAGAGACGTTATTCACATCGTACTTTAATGAAATTTCAGGTACCACTAGTGTTATTCAAGCGTGAGAAGGAGGTATGCCGCAACTTGGAGTTTGAAGGAAAGTGGATCGCCGAACAACCAAGTGATGATGACATCATGGGTCACTGGGATAAAATAGTCATCAGTACAAAATCCTTCCCGGATAAATACTGGGACAAATTTGTAAAGAAGAAGGTAATGAACAGAAATGAAATGTCTTAGATTGAAGAAATACAAGAAAATGATGTAGTTGAATAAGAAACTAACATATAAAATATTGGCCATTCGTTACACCATATCAAAGGTTTACAAGTAGATACAACGGGCTGTTTTATATCATTTTCTCTTGTTCTCTATTTTTAGGTCCGTAATAAATACTCGGATCAGTATGAGTATGATCAGATCACTACGTTATTGGGAATGGAAAAGAGTGACAGTTTGCTAACAGATGAGACAAAGGCAACACTTCTACCTGCTTTGTGAGTATAAAAGTCATGTTTTGTGATCTTCTTAAATTAAGCTCGTACAATTTATGGCTAAACAAATATGTGTTTCTACTCATGTTCTCAATGTAGTACATGTCATAACACACTTTTATTTCCCATTGAAGCCTTGCAAAAATGGACTTCCACTACCAGATCTGGAAATGGGGTATCATCTTTACAGATAACGTAAGCATTTTACATTCCTTGTCGTTACCTCAGTGTATGTAGATTATTATATTGGATTTTGAATATTGTGAAAACTTGTAACATTCACAATTTATGTTTCAGTCCTTCTTGTACATCGCCTGGTACTTTGTGATGTCCTGCTTGGGCAACATCAACTACTTCTTCTTTGCCGCTCACTTAATCGATGTGGCTGTCTGCTTTAAGACGCTGGGCACCATTCTACAATCTGTAACACACAATGGAAAACAGGTAAGTAAATTCAGTGACTCAAGATCAGAACCCTATTGTTTGTGCTACCCATGATATGTTAACATTTGAATACCCTAACATTTAAAGCCATATAAACTGTTTAATTGAACACTGGGCAGCAGAGCTTACAGTACACAGTACACACTTTTTTTTCCAAATTTTCATTACTGATTACTAATGACGTGCATTGTTTTGCAGTTGGTGCTGACTGTGTTATTGACGAGTATTGTTGTGTACATGTACACGGTCATAGCGTTCAACTTCTTCCGGAAGTTCTATAACAAAGGCGAAGAAGGAGAGGATGACTGGAAATGTCATGACATGCTCACCGTAAGTCTTGTTTCTTGTGAAATAACCGAACCGTTTCTTTGGTCCAAGACGTAAAATGTATTTTTACAATTTGCTTATTCCGTGGATTAAATTTTGAATTATTTAAACGTCAGGTATATTGTAATATATCTTACTGTAATATGTCTTATTGTGTTGTGTACCCTATGAAACTGTCTGGTTGTAGTGTTACGTATTCCATCTGTACGTGGGTGTGAGAGCTGGTGGAGGTATAGGAGACGAGATCGATTCACCTACGGGAGATCCGTATGAAGTTTACAGGATCCTCTTTGATATCACGTTCTTCTTCTTTGTAATCATTATCCTGCTGGCTATCATTCAGGGTTAGTATGCCTGTATGTTATTTAGATAGGTCATTATTTCTTATGTCACTACGTCTTAAAAGGCAAACTGGTCAGATCAATTCAATCTAAATCTATTCAATTGATACTTATTGTGTTATTTTGTACTGTTTTAGGTTTGATCATTGATGCCTTTGGTGAATTGAGAGATCAGTTGGAGCAAGTCAAAGAGGACTTAGAGGTAAATCAAATTTCCTAAGATATTTGGTTTACAAGCAATGCAATTGCCATTTTTGGATTCATACTTCATTTTGAATCACGGCCTTAGAAAATAAAATATTTGCAACAGTTTGTAGCAGAACAGTATAAGTTTTGGTATCCCTTGTAACATGATTAAAAATCGAAATTTATGTTTAAACGATACTTCCCTTTTCAGTCTTCCTGCTTCATATGTGGTATTGGTAAAGACTACTTTGATAAAGTACCGCACGGATTTGAGATACACGTCAAGAATGAACACAACTTTGCAAATTACATGTAAGTGTACATAGTAGGATAAACTTCGTTAACACATGTAGTATAGTTCAGTTCAGTATGAGTAAACCCTTTTTAAACGGTATTGTATTAAGTTAACCGTTAACACCGATCCTTTTTCATTTCCGACAGGTTCTTTTTGATGCACTTAATTAATAAACCAGACACAGAATATACTGGTCAGGTAAGCTTTCCTTCCAGCTATATATTTTTATTTTTAAATAATCATTATTCATTTTTCATTTATCCAGAATAGCTATGGTGCTAGTAATATCTGAAACACATGTTATTTTGCTTTCAGGAATCATATGTTTGGGAGTTGTATCAAGAGCGGAACTGGGATTTCTTCCCAGTTGGTGAGTGCTTTAGGAAACAATACGAAGAAGAACTGTCCAGTAGCTGATAGTATCAATTATGTGACACTTAGACTGAATTGTGTGAGCTTTTAAGCCACTAGTCAAGACAAGACTGCAAGAATAATGTAAAATATTGTGCTTTTTTGTACACATGAACACTTTTAAGATTACCACCAATAAATGTAGTTGAGACTATCTTGCTATACTTAATACGCATTCAACCTTAAATTAACTGCAGATAACAGTTTAAGTGCTATTTTACTACCAAAGACTTGACTTTTATAGTATTGTGTTGTATATCGACGGGCAAAAGCAAATTAAAAAAGATTAAGTTACTGTATTGTGCTGTCTCAAATGTACAAAGCTGCAATCTTGATATCGAACTCATTCTAATAGTTATTTTGTGTACTTAAAAGAGGTATCTTTTTTGGCCCGCTCAGATCAAGATTGGCAACTGTCAAGCCTTTTTCTGGAACTTTTCACATCGATTGGGTCATTTCTGATAGCAATAGTAGTATGTGCACATTTTGAGATACAGGATTTTCTGATTAGTTCCGGTGGGAAAAAGGTATCTGAAAATCTGGGCTACAAATAGTCACGCTACTTTTAAGGTACACCAAGCAAGTTTTTATTATTTGAGGTGTAATATTTGTTACATGTTCAGTATTGGTTTTAGTACCTAGCTTACTTTTTAATCTCAGTGATTTGAATCTCACTATTTGCTGTCATTCATCTTGTAAATAAATTTGCAGTAATTTTAGTTTCAGGTCGTTACGTTCAATAAGTGTTCCTTCAGTATATAACTGCAATTATGTATTACTTCAAGTATTATCTGTAGTACATGTAGCAACAATATTATGTGTCTGGTGCTGATTAACAATATCTGATTTGTTAAATGTGTTCAGTTGAATAGGTTTGGTTTCCGTTGAGTATATGTCTTTGATGTAGAACGTAACTGTGGTAGATATTTCATCGTTACTTTTTTGCCATTTATGCTATACGGACACGATCTAATTAGTGTTTGAAATTGGCAAACGTTCTGCTGTACATTGCTTTTTCTAATATAAAATTTCAGTTTTCAGTTGTAAATGAACTTTTCACACGCATTTGTGTATATTGTATTATAATTAAACCCATCTTGTGATATTATTATAGAACATTGTTAAGCAGGGATTGTTTTGTGTGCATTCAATTATTTCAGTATCACACTAGTGTTACATGTTAATTGAGTTAGTTGAAAGATATTATGACTTGCATGTTTCTTAACAATTAACTTTGTGATTGCTAATGTCTTCCACAATGCAAATAACATGAATAAGATCGAAATCATTTTTCTTCTACCTTTGTTAAAAAGGAATAATTACATAATTTCCAACGAGTGCCCCCATTTGGGATTGTTAACATCAAACTTACGAAAATTGTAAATCGCCATTTCTGTCAAGAGTATTTTCGTAGGGATAACGTCCACTACCTATTTGCGTATTGTAATAACAGGAAATGGAAATGGCTTCCTATGGAATTTAATAGAAATAAATTTTTTAACTGCGAACCCGCAAAAATATTTTCTGTAGTTTTTAATGCGAATATTGAAAACGCCGAGACACATGTATCATAGTCACTTTATTTCACTTTATTTCCCTATGTATACAACTATTCAAGTACCAATTCTAGTGAAAACCTAGAAAACGTAAATCACTTACGAGTCCTATTGGTGAAAACAAACAAGGTACTATGCTAAATTGCGTATTCTTAACTAATAAATTTAGTGTAGTTTTGTTTAACGAAGCATGTCTAAGCTTACACGAGATTACATGACTAGAGATCGACAATTGTTAAAATACTTTTACAGTCAAGTATATTAACATTGCATTCATTGTACTCCTCAAAGAGAAATAACAGAGCCATGGGCCAAAGAAATTAATGAACTTTAACGTTCGATGTGTATTGTATTGTGCATTGCGACCGATACATCTTTCTTATTTGTCTTCCTAATTAGGCAATACTATTCATAGCAAAACAGCTTACTAATGACTTGCAAATGACTAGTTTTAAGTTCATTACTAAAGTTCTCCATTAATTTTTTTAAAGTAATTTAGTTTACTGATAATTGTAACAATTTTCCGGCGCAATTAGACTAATTAGCCCAATTAGTCTTGCAAAATAATTTTTTTTAAAACCGTCAATGTATTCCATAAATATTACACTTGACAAAAGATATAAAAGCCTTTTTGGCTTAATATTTATTTTTAAAAATAAAATGTTTAACTCAACAAAACACTAAAATGCCAATAGGACTCGCTTTTGCATGCAGTGATATGTTGATACCGACATTTAATCACATTTGCAGCTAAACAAGCAACCGCGGCTACAAATTACTCGAAACCAATTGTTACAAAACTCACAGCGTATCTTCATGAACTAAACGGTATGGCCGTTAAGGCTGTCACGCTGGTCTAGGAGTGTGTGCCCCTTACTGGACAATGGGGTTTTCTGGGCTGCTTAGCACAATGAATTGCTGCACGCCCACTAATTATTGACCGTTTAGTTCATGAAGACGCGCTGTTTATTGTTAACAAGACATGGGAATACAGTTTCCTTGTAGAGGGTTCTAAACGTCCTTGCTGTATACAAGGTAGATAAAAGGAATAAACATTTTCAATTATTTTAAATACACCAACTGAAAGTACCCACGCGGACAAAATTTCCTATAAAGCTTCGATTAGTCACCTAACATGAAATTTATTCAGTCATGCACTTGAATAGCGCATCAACTAAAGTATATTTAACAGCACACACAAATATGAACTGAATCTTGGCATTAATTCTAAAAATAATACGGTATACTGAGCTTAGACTAGTCTTATTTTTAAAGGAAAACATTCTCTCCTTTCGTTTGCTATTTACATATCTAAATTAGATTCATCTTCATAAAAATGTATTTCACCCAAAAATCACACTGAAATTGAACAATATTAAGTCATCTTTAAAAGTGCTTCAAATGAAATGAAAGTGCTTTGGGTAGGTGCAGACAGGGGAACCCCGCGTGCAAAGGCAAGTAATGCTAGCAACGTGTGTGCATTACTGGCAGCCAGAAAATGTGCATAAAAACAAAGGTACAAAGCATAGAACATGTGCAATAATATAACGAGACAAAAATATAAATTAAATAACTTTAAAGGTTAATCTACAATCAACAAGAAATAAAACTTAACAAACATAAACTTAACAGGTTAACTCATTTTCGGTTAAAATTCTGCATATAATGCGTCATTTCTATCATTGACTTGTAATGTTAAAACATATCATCAATAGACTTGTCGTCTTTTAAAATTTGAGGTATATCAGCCAGGTAAGCCGAAAAGAATTTTACCGATATGGAATTACACCGGCTGTATCCACACTAATTATTCGGTATCAGATTTCATTCACAATCAAATGTGCGGTGATGGGTGGACAGACATTTGCAAACATAAATGTGAACTTGGTGCAATTCATCGTATTAATATGGCATCAAATCAAATGCAGTGTAATAAATTTCTAACAGCTAAAGCAGCACTTAGTTGCGAAATGGAATTGTAAATCTTATGGCATTTACGTGTAACATACAATGTATCCATCTAATACCGACAAAAAGCATTTGTATCTGTACTGGCTATGGTGCGTAGATGCCACTCTTTTCAATTAGCAACAAATGAAATTAAAGGACAAGAAACCAAACCATTTGTGAGGACATGTACTTTTGCCAAATTTATGCCATCAAAGCTTGTCAATCTTGAGTGTAACATTTGTTACTATTTGCGGGGAAAAATTGCATAATTTCTTCCATTACCAGTTTCTCGCGGCTCAATAAAAATGTAAAAAGAAATGGCATCTCTATCAGCGGCAACCACAAAGAATATTGTACAAATTTTCTCTTTGTCTTCTTAAAATTACTTTATACATATTGAACAGGAAAACGGTCTACTCGCTACTTTAAAAGGTTTTACAACTAAATATAAAACGAGCAATATAATTATATAATTACTGAATTTTAAATCATCCAATTCCATGCGGATATAATTACTTGATGTATTTTGTATGATTGATAATGTCCCAAAATTAATATCATAATTAACGGGCATTTATCATTTACATAACATTGTGGTTGCCGTTGACTGTAAAAATTCTACTAAACGTGCTAATTAATTTATAAAGTTTTGGAACCAAGAAACCTTTTCTTGATACGAATGTCCATGTACGAGATTCTCCTTCGTTATGTGAAACCGACCAATATTCGTAACTCACTGACGTATCTCCTTCTCTGCAAGTACAGTAAACTTCGAGAGATAGAACCATTTATTTTCAAGAGAGAAAAGGTTGTATCTCAGAGACATTAAGAAGAAGATTAAAAAGAATAAACGTGCCAAGAATTTCGACCGTAATCAGAGATGTCATAAGTCGCCAGGTCAGAAGTCTCAAAGTTTACTGTACTTCATTCAATTCTGGAAAATCGTCTCCTTATTAGAGCAAAAAAGTTTGTTAGAAAAATGAAAGCCAATTGTAAAACTTATCGAATATTGAAAAACACAAAGCAAACATTTTTGCCAAAATTAAGCGACCTATGACGTCTTTCAAAAAATATTTGGTGCAAATTTGTGTTATCTTATTAAGAAGCCACAGTAGAACTCGTTGGACTCGTTCTAATTTAAAATTGCTTTCGGTATTTAGGGGGTAAATTTAATTCTCTTAGTTATCTAAATTGTTTAAAGTAACTAGGTGAAACCCGTGCTTCGCATGGTTAGGGAATGCCAGTGTTTGTGAAAGGTGAGACCATCCTCTTCTCTAAGTGTACTTGGGCCCAGTTGGGGGGGGTGGGGGTGAGCAGGTGTATGTCTACTTTGCCAATTTGCGATTGAAGTAAAGGTGGGATTCAATTGGCATCCTGTATATGTATTTTTTGG
>JBCAUI010541427.1:0-10806 GCA_038406195.1 Haplosyllis anthogorgicola
GTGGAACAATTGACAGGTAACTTGTTATGCACTAGTTGTCAGCAATGTCAACACTAAGCACATCCTAGCCATTCAATACACCAATCATCGCAAATAAGTCAAAATAGAAGCCGTATCAATATGAATTTATCATGAAGACATATTGGCCTAAAACAGTAATTTAATGAATATTGGCTCCATGTGATGCACTTTTTGAGGCTCCGTTGAAAAAAAAACTTTGGACACTGCAGAGAAAATACACATGCATCTCAGGAAATCAGCAGGATCTAGAAACAATCCTTTTGTATTGCCTCAGTTTTTCAAGAAAATAACAGCGGGGAGGAGCTACTCCCATTCATTTCCTGCAATAAGTGTTCACAAGATTTTCTGTAAGATGAAAGAAGAAACTTTACTGTTTTTATGTATTCAACAACTTACAGTTCTCCAATTATATTGTAACGTAGATTTTCATTGATGACCATCTCCAAATATTTCAACTTTTGTACGTCTAGATAATCTGGTCTGCATTTTTCCTGAAATTGGAATGACATTCACCACATAATACAAAAATGGAAGGGTAAGATTAAAGCATTACGTGTAGAAAACTAATTTTTAAGTCAAGCTAGGAAGCTTGCTTAAAATCCAATCGAATGAATATATGGAAAGCACATCTTGACATGTTCATTTTTAATCAACAGTAATTCAAATGTGAATGGTACAGCATGAAGAGTACAGCAACAGTTCCTTATGTAAGCCGGTTCACCTCGGGATCCTGAGTGGAGGTTACTACTGAGATAAACTGGTATACCTGGCATCACTTACTTTATTTGGATAATGTTCATCTAGTTCAGCTTGAAGTTTTTCTTGGACTCTTGGATTCTTCGCCAACTGATGGACAAGTAACATCAATGCTGAAGCTGTTGTCTCGTAACCAGCTGCGTAAAAGACAGCACACTCTCCCTTCATTTCCTGAAAAAAGGGATTATCACACGATACTTCAACTTCTTAAACTTTCCATGAATTTGGAAAGGTGTGAGATCAAAAGAATTACAGATTGTGCTGTTAAAATCTTCACATAATGGCTCCAGAAATGATAACAGAGACCAGGGTGTAAATCAAGTTTCGCTCAAGAAGCAAGGGCTAGTTATCAAATCTATCGGGGTTTTTTGTGGTCTTTTAATGATATTTATCTATCGTCTACTGTTATATTTTTCTGACAAATATTGAAGCATTTTTCTGACCTTAAATGTAAGTTTATTTCCACTGACTGGTGTATTTCTTGTAGAATTGTTCCCTTTGTCTTCTGATAAATCTTTTAAATCATCGTCCACTTTTATCTGTTTGAACAATGTACACACTCAATGCATTACACAGAATTCGTATCAATTATGTACATGCGGGTACATGAGGGAGCTCCAATAAGGTGCCGTGTTAAACTTCTGATGTGATTCCGTGTACTGGATCTTCATGATATTTAATTTTAGACCATCACATAATGTTCGTTATGGGCCTTTGGTATTAGTGAGAGTAACAAAAAATCAGATGCATACAACTTGTGGGACAAGATAAGTCAACCTAATTTATCACAATGCGCAGGCATGTGAAACAAATAAGAAAACCTCCATTACAATGATACAAAAGTAATGTCATAAACTCACTTCCAGACTACTTAGATCGAGGTCAGTTTCCCCAGAGTTCATTACCAAATGTAAAAGGTCCAGTCTCTTTTCCTGCAATTTTATAAATTAAGGCTCATAAGTGGTTCAGCATGCTTCAAAGTCTCCCGCAAAATGGGGCACCCTAAATAAGGTAGTTTTAAAGATGAAAGAAGCTTCAAGTCCAAAATGAAACAGACAATACCAGTGGCTCAGAATTGGTATTGATTAGGCCAGTCATAACTTCTTTTATTGCTTGCCTACCTTACTTTTCAGTCTTAACTCCATCATCTTTTCAACTGCAGCTTCAAACCATGCGAAGTAGGTGGATACAGGTATAAGTTTGTACAAAAAGTCGGAAAAATAGGCCGTCAAAGTTTCGTTTAATACTGGAAAATAATAGAACAAATGATTAATGCAGTCGATGCAAATGAAAAATGTGAATTGGCAAGTAGACAATCCATATGAAAATGATTTGGAAACACTTGGAATTCAACCATGTGGATTTTGATGTAACAAACTTTCGCTTAAAAAGTACACTTGTCCCCGGATAATTTGATTTCTCATAAATCGATATCTCTGATAATTTGATCAAATTTTCTGCACTCCACGTTGACCGCTAGGTAGTTTTACTTTGATAATTCGATATATCCATTTTAGTTTGATCGTAAATTCCGCATCAAAATATCGAATTATCCGGGGACAAGTGTAATATGATTTTATGGAATTTTATCCTCATGTGTACGCACACTGTAAATCAGTCTTACCTGTGAATAAAAATATCATTTTGTAGACTGGAGCTACCGAATCAAGGGTTTCGAATGCCGCTCTGCACATTTCCAGAAAGGTTTTATCTTCTGAGTCGTGAATATTTGTATCGAATCCAAAAGCACAGGTTGAAATAGTGTCCAATGTAAAGCCCTGGATATTACTGAGAAAAAAACAAATGTGTACAATATGAATCCATTCACGCTGTGCTTTATGCGTCCCTTTTCCAACGCAGGACACAGAAATCGTATCAAAACTTTAACATGGCACCTTATGGGGACTCCTCTATATTGCCTCATGTGCACAATTAATACTACTGAGGAAGTCTTGAAGTCCGGCACGCTGTTACTGGTTAAGAAATTAATGAATTTGTCAGTAGAATTTGCTTTTTAGTAAGTTTTTATAGAAACATTGGCTTTAGCTGGTTGCTTTAAAGACGTCCATCTCCCAATAAATTTCTTCCAACCAATATTGAGCCGACAGTATTGACAGTGCATTTCGAATTTGATAAAAATTTCTTTTATCTTTAAGAGGTGGTATTAATTTGAACATAGTATTGTACGCAATTCGATAATCCTTACTTTTTAAAATCAATTGGTGCATTGCAATTATCTCTTATTGCCCGTAAGAATCTGTCCACACAGATATTCACCATTGGGGACATCTGAAATATTATATAGTTCGAAAACCATAAAAGGATATTTAGGTAATTTTCTTATAATTTAGTTTGGTATAGTTTGAAATAGAGGTACCGGTATTTTACATCTCCTGAAATGATAATCATTTTCTGTTTACGCGGAAAAGGGGTAACATATCATTTGATATGACAGATGGAGACTTTGTATGAATTGAATTAAAATTCAGTTAATGTCGAAATATGTAAGTAGATGACATAGACCTACAACTTGAATCCGGCTTTTTGTGAAAACATAATTGAAAACGATTTCGAACATGCTCAGTGCACATCACTGGGTCACGTTCAAGAGGAGTGAAATAATGTTAACACGAAATAATTAGAATATTTTGTCCAACTAATTTGACATAATATGAAAAGACATTTTAAAAAATTAATTAATTAATGGTTAAAATTCAATAATCTTCAAACGTGGAGTGAACCCAATCATTTACTCATACATTAGTGGGTCTGTGGGGTCCCAGGGATGCCAGACTCTGATTTTCATTATCTTCAAAGTGATAGTATCCATCAGAATACCAACAATGGACTAGAATCTGCCATCTTGCTGCATGTTTTTGAGTCGTATTTATACTAAATGTATTCTACTAAAGAATATTCCCAGTCATTAATTTTGGTTTTCATTATTGCTCATTTTGTTCGATATTGAACGTGAAATAAGAGTTTGAATTTTACTGGTCTACTGAATAGATGATAACACTGCACTAAAATTTAGAATAGTGCCCCTTCAAACCAGAAATCTGAATTTTTCAGCGGTGCATGGCATGGCAGTTATTTTCAGTCCACGGTTTCAGGGATGATGTGGAAACCATTAAGATGGAAAAGGTTTAGTTCGTTCTGAGATGGAAAGGTTATAACGAAGTCTCTGTCGCTCTAAATGCAGCTGGGGGTGTACAATGAACACTGAATACAAACCTCTTTCATCCTTATTGCACTAAACGTGGGAGACAAAATATTCCTGAGTCTTTTCCAATCAGGATACTTGGTCCACACAATAGGATTGTGTTCTCTGGGACCTATGGGAACGGGAACCGCACACTACAAAGCAAGACATTTTCTATCACATCTGTATGGCGAGTTAACAAAAGAATCGTTAGGTTCTGCTGTAAACTTTTAATAGGAGTTTCTTGAGCTGTATCAGGCGAAAATGAGAATGAGCGATCGTTATCAAATTTTATTCCAACTTTACACAGCATTTTAAACACATGTTTTGCTGAAAACATATCTACTTTTGTGAACAATACAATTCATAACGTGCCTTTCAATCCAATAACGACACAGCATGAATCCCACTCCCCCTAAAATTAAGAAATATTTCAGCCTGTGAAATAGCCTTTGAATTTTGGGAACAACAGGATTTCCCGCTGAGCCTTCCACTCGAACTAAAGTACAACCCAGATCTATTTTTCACAGAACCTAGAGGTATGAATTAAATGCCTTCGACAGCGTTTTTGAACCATGATATTTGACATGAAAACGTCATACATACTGTTGATAAAAACATACCTTTCTGTTGGGGAATTTCGGAAATTGTTTGATGGATATTTCTCTAATAAGATCGACGTCCGAAGAAAGAATGGTCGGTACATCTCCTTTGTAGTAACTGTAGGTAATTAAGGGTTTTCCTAATTATTTTTTGGGAACCAAATTAGGCAAATTAATTTATAATTTTTAAAGTATTATTACTAATATTAATAATTTGGAAGATAGTCGATTTTAGTTATCATTACTAAATTTAGTCCTATTTGAAGCAACTAACATTAGTTTATCCTAAAATAGTATTCACCTCGCTGTTCAATAATAACGCTAATTTGCCTAATTTGCCATGTGAAATAAACCCAGTGACGTTAACGACGATAACTAGTATGCTATCTATCTGATGTTTACATAAAAATGTTGTTGATAAAATGCTGTTGTTATAATGGTTATAATTAAAAACATAAAAGTTACAAATAAATGTTACCATTTGATTGCAAAAATGCAAATTGTAAACATGCTTGTTTTTATGAACGGTCAATATTACTTGTGTATTTACCAAAGAGTTTTTCCATATTGACCATTTGTCCATTCTTTTATAACATTTTTGAAACCTTTCTTTCTGAAATGTGGAAATGTTATAGTCAAGACAGATGGACATAATTGTTGTAAATTCTTGCTAACAAAATACAACGATTGAGCGTTTTTCTTATTTCAATCTTCATCAAATCTACTTTCCAGACACACGAACTGTTTGTTTTTTTAAACTGATTTTTGTTTCGAGACATTAATTTCAGTCCAATGACGGAACATTGTTAAAGACTAAATTCAGTCCTTGTGCCAAAAAATGACCACGAAGCTTACATTTAAATAGATTGCAATTCAAATATAAAAGGTTAACAGTAGAAGAGGTCAATTGATATATCTGGAAAATTTGGTAAATTAGGTAGATTTGGTAGATTAGGTAAACGAAATTAACAAGAAAAACTGGATTACTTCAGCAGACAAATTGTTTTGCCTTGCAACATAAACATTTGTATACAAAATGGCAAGTAGATCTTTATTTACATATTTTCGAAAAAGCGCTTTCGGATGTGAGTCGTGAGATCCTACCTAACGGAACGATAGTTGCCGAAAATTAACTCAGGCGTCGGGCCATCGACGCCATATTTTCTAAACTTTTGCTGCCTTTTCTTCCTGTCCCTGTGAATAAAGATTATCAACAACACTTGAGGAATTTTGTGTTATCTGCATGACGATGAGCGATTTTCGAAGACAAAAGCACAGAACTGACTATCCTTAATTACTCTATTGCTGCATTGTTTCACTCTATGCACTCTATTAGTACACTGAAATTGTATCATTTTGGTAAGGAAGAGAACAAAGGAGAGAACGAAAGAATTTCACGCTGTGCTTTTGATGTGCTATTGTAAAACTTCTGATACAAATTATGTGTACTCTGACAGTGGGAAAGCTTGCTTATCACGAGACTAAACTGAAAAAACACTGATTTGGAGGCGGATTCAGTTTGGAGTGATCAAGTAAGTCACTTACCATACCCATTTTAACAGCAAAATAACAGGAAATCCGAGTAAGTATGTGGTTACTCCCATAATTATTCAGCAATAAACTTAGTGTTGACTGTAATGTTACCTGATAATCTTAGTACACAAAAGTGTTTTGGAGCTACACACAGAACATGCTGCTCCATTTTATACCCTTATGTATACAATTGATACGGTTTTTGTGCAATGAGTTCTTCTTTTTGCCATAACAAGATAAGATAAGCATTGTTCGCAGGTAATTTTGCAAGAGCAATTGCCATCAGCTCCAGAAATTTCTATTGATATGAAAACGTACAGAACAAGATATAACAAAAAAATTTACACTGTGCCTTTAGGATGCAAAATTCCCCAGCCCAGACTATTTCTTTAAACTTTGTTATTTTGAGGTAATAACGCAAAACAAAAAAACCACAATTATGAAATTGAACATCTGTGCTCTGTTTAGGTGTCAGATTAGGTGTACACAACAGTACTGAATTTATACCATCAAAATGGATTTGAAAAATCAACTTCTAGTGTGTCATCAAAATGAGTGAATGTCTCATAATATTTTATGTTTGTTATCTAAGACAAATTGGATATATTTGCAACAAAGTAACAAAAATTGCTATTTTTTCATATTATTGTTATTATCATTTTAAAGTATGGAAGAAATGTACAGTTCAAGAAAATATGTTGCTAGGTGAAAGGTCGCATCCTAAGGCTGTTGATGGACATTATTCTAAAACTGACAGGAATTTCATCCTCTGAACTGACTGGCTGAAGATTCTTTCAGGCCTTTGTACAACCTTCAGACAAATTTCGCTGTGCTGCATGCCGATGCGGAAATGTGCAGAGTGTGAAATACTATTGTTCTAAAACTTGCAGGCTTCTCATGCTCTGTATCTTTTGTTTGGGATCATATATTATGCCTTTTGCTGATCTTGACACAGATTGAACTGGGATAAAAAGTAGAGACACAAACAAGAACAGATTAAAATGTGTAACCAGTGATAGTGAGAAATAACACAATGAGGTCAAGTCATGTCTCATTGGAGGAGTTTGGAACAACAAAATTTCATGTTGTGCCTTATCAATAAAGTTTTCTCTTAATTCGTACCAAGCCTTATTTTGTCTAATCTGGCTAATTAGATAGAATTGAAATGTGCCAATTCCGGCAATGAGACATAGATTCAGTACATAATATAATAGTTTTGCCAGAATTGATTCAATTTACGCGCACTGAACGCAATGTCATATCAAAAATTGGTATATTGTGGTACTTTTTCATTCTGTCTAATTAGACAGATCAGACAAAATAAGGCTAGGTACGAATTAAGAAAAACTTAGAATGGTGCAACTGCAGGTTGTATTTTTATGTATTTGTATCTATATTTTTGTTCCGATTAGCATGCCACTCAGAATCAATATTGATTTTTGTTGTTATATTAAATATTAACAAAACAAAGTAAAGAAAAACAACAATTTGTCCTTTTGTCCTTGTAAAATGTATGTATATCTATTACAAAAGCAGACATACAACCATGACAACATCACTTTGAAAGAATTTTATGCACTTTTATTTTCGGAACAATGTACATCGTTCGCGAGATATTTGTAACAGGGTTGTACTTAGATGATGAAAAGTCTGGGAACGGCTCTTCATATTAGAAGCATGTGGTGTATTTGTATGTGAAAGACACAGCCAGAATTTGGGAAATGAAAAATAATTTTGCAGCTTATGCTCATTTCGCTTTCTCGTCGGTGCACAACACATAATAAATATATGGGTACTTTATTTTTATGCACAGATCATGAAATGACTATTAAAAGTTTAGCGGCCCTCAACAATTAAATTTCATGCTGAGCTAATGCGGAGCTAACGTTGCGGGGCGCTCAACTTTTAATAGTAATTTCATGATCTGAGGTTTAAAAAGCTGTAAACAAATTACGAATTTACATTTCTTTAGTCTTAGCCTCGAAAACAAATCAATGCAGTATCGCAGTTTATAAACATTGTGTAGTAATCTATTAGCAACATGTTGCTCGTTTCTCATTATTTCCTTTAGCTCTTTTGTTTTTAGTTTGGGAATTCAAAACTCATTGAACATTTTGAATGTATAAAATACAAGGTTCGTGAAAATTAATCTCTCTCAGTGGCTTTCAGGTATATTTCATGTTTAGGAGAATACATGACATTCACCCGAGTTTCCACAACATCGGGAGTTTCAGGGCAGGTCTCTAGTTTAAATTCACGAAACAGCCGGGCGACTGCAACCTTCTGTTCCAGAAGGGAAAACCTCATACCTGCAATTAATTTAAGGCCATGCAAATATTGATTTAACCAAATTTATGGGTGTCTTTGTATGTAATATTTTGGTATGGTATCAAAATCCTATTTTCAAGAACGTCAAAGGTAAACAAAACATAAAAGTATAATACCTATACAGTTGCGAGGTCCACTACCAAATGGTATGAAGGCACATGGATGTCTCTTTTGTACACGTTCCAGTAAAAATCTGAAATTGATGTTTTTAAACATGAGTCGTTTAAATTTTATGTGAAAAACGAAATGGTATCAAATTCATTGTTTTAAACATGTGTTACTCCCTTCAATTACCTCTCTGGAACGAATTCGTCTACAGGTTCAGGTCCCCAGTGTTCAGGATCATGATGTAATGCATAAATCGCAGGCTGGAAACAATCTCCCTTTTCGAACGGAATACCATTTACCGTCGTGGCCTCTACGCATTCCCTAATCCTGCCACTAAATACCAATACTTAGTATCAATGTTTAAACTCTAATGTACTCAACCACGAGAGGTGTTTTTGTGCGAGAAAAAACAGCGGAAATTTGCAAGATCATGAAATTACTATCAAAACTTTAACACCCTGCACCCAATTAATTGAATGAGCTCAGCATCAAATTTAATTGTTGTGGGGCGCTAAACCTTTTACAGTAATTTCATGATCTGAACGTTCTCAAAATGAAATGAATTTCAGAAGCTGTATTCTCGGAAGAAAAACTACCGAATATATTTCTATTTTTTGCAAAAATGGAAACTTTCATCGTGCCATACAAATCTCAATGCATTGTTTATCTGAGGAAAAAAGCCTCGTACATTTCTGCTATGATGTGATACCTCAGGTTCTCGTTTATGACCATCTCTAAGTATTTCAGCTTTTGGACATCTTGATAATCTGGTCTACATTTAGTCTGGAAAAATATACCGTTAGTCTTAAATATTCCAGTTACGGAAATGAACTTGGTATATTTGAGCTTTCGAAACATTTTCCACGTACAGCTTACATTTCTGAGTATAATTATGTTTTACTGAATTAAACAACACTGAATAATATAATTTCTTGCTATGACACGCACACCCCAAGTTTATGTTTTCACTAATTTCCCGTAATATACCAAATCTCCCCAGTTTAAAGTTAGCTGGCCTATTAACTAGCTGTGTAAGTTTGTATTCGGGTTTGTAAATTTTTAGATCTAATATTAGTTGAACAGAAAATTATTACAGTCGTCCCCGCTTGTATCGATATCCCGCTTATATCGATACAATCTCTTGCAGTCAGTCAAATTAAAATATGTAGATATTTGTTCCGCTTATATCGATATCAAGCTTTTATCGTTATAATTTTATGTCGCCAAATATATCGATATATACCGGGGACCACTGTACCGGCTATCTATACCTTATCGGGATAATGTTCATCAAGTTCAGCTTGTAGTTTTTCTTGTACCCGGGGATTCTTAGCTAACTGGTTGACAAGAAGAGCGAGAGCCGTTGAAGTTGTTTCGTAACCCGCCAAGAAAAACGCCATGCTTTGACCCTTCATTTCCTGCCAAATTTTAACATTTCAATTCAATAGTTTAAATTTTACCTCTCTCGCTCAATAGTACATGAGGAACGGTTTACACTTTCCAGTTGGAAACCCGCTTGAGAATTCCCCCAACCCTGGTGAGTTATTCCTAAAATGAAGAACTACAACATAGTAATGACAGCTATTTGTAACAAGTAGGGCCAGTAAACTATTATATGTATTATATGTTTATCGATGGTTTACTGAGACAATTCTCAACTGTCTGCCCTTTCCGGGGAAAGAACCCGGGTGGTCTGCATAGTAACCTATTACAATATCAAAATCCAGAGGGTAAAATGTCCGTTCACATCTCTTCACTTTGGTTACAAAAGGTGCCTTTGTTCAAGTGAAAGAAACATCATGGAATTCTATTGTTACAAAATGAAATCAACTTCAGGAGCTGCTTAAGTTATTTGGTTGAACAGCTGTAAGCCAGGATGACTGTTTAAGCGGTATTTTTAGAGTGTAGGTTCTTCAACGTTTCTTTATTATGAGAAAATATTCTAACCGCCACTGTAAGTTTATTTCGACTCGATATTATTGGTTTCGATGTAGGAACATCTGTTTTCCCTTCTGATAACTCTTTTAAATCATCATCTACCGTCACCTGCAGATAAAAAAGGAACATACACTCGTCCCCAGATATATCGATATTTTTTGCGCGGAAAATAGTATCGATATAAGCGAGATGTCGATATAACCGGAATTGATATAAGCGGGGAAAAGTGGGGAGAATATCAATACACTCCTCCCCGGATATATCGATATCGCTTATATCGATATCCCACTTATATCGATACTTTTTTCTGCACCAAAT
>JBCAUI010541438.1:0-10806 GCA_038406195.1 Haplosyllis anthogorgicola
ACACTATACCGCCCTGGGGATGATGCTGTTTTTAGGCCACATTATGCCACACTATACTGACCTGTGGATGATGCGGTTTTTATGCCACATTATGCCACACTATACTGACCTGTGGATGATGCAGTTTTTACGCCGCATCACCCACAGGTCAGTATAGTGTAGCATAATGTGGCGTCAATGGACGTATCACTTGCCAATTTGATGTACAATTTGATGTACAATGTGACTGTGCTATATTTAAGATCATGTGAACATTTTTATTTGTGTAGACCCTACAGCTGCTCGCACTATTATTTTTATTTTATATTTTTACATATTTTGGCTCCGAAGAATCAAGCTCGTTATTTAATGAACATGTGATGCGAAACTAAAGAAACTTTACTGTCGTTATTACTGTAGAACAATGATGTATTCAACATGAAGGACTGGCAGGAAGGTTTGCGTGCACTCTTACCCAACATCAACATACACTTCGGTGCGCCCTCTTACAGCGGGACCGGTTCACATGGTAACAGCTCAGTGGTGCCCCCTACTAGTACTCATCACACAAGTCATACTCAACACACACATACCGGTAAGTGTAACAGCTCAGTGGTGCCCCTACTAGTACTCATCACACAAGTCATACTCAACACACACATACCGGTAAGTGTAACAGCTCAGTGGCGCCCCCTACTAGTACTCATCACTCAAGTCAAACTCAACAGACACATACCGGTAAGAGTACCAACTCAGTGGCGCCCCCTCCTACAAACCGGTAATTCCACATGTATTGCACTTCATCCTTCTGAAATTTTCCGGTTTTAAACTGAATTCTGGTCTCGGCTTTTGTCTGTCACAAATTTTGATGACGTTTCATTCTGCGCCACCTGGTGCAAAAGTTCCAAAGAAATGCAGTAATTTTGTTCCGTAGAGAGCAGACTGATGAGGAACCGGAAGTTTGTTCTAAAATAGCGCACAGTGCCAAAAATTTGTCCCGTACATGTCATGCATATGTCGCGCTTTCGAAGGGAAAGATGCGGTGTTTCAATGCGGCATTGCCTTTTTGCTGGCAGGGTTTGCATTAGCACTGGCCTCCTTGCCCGAGGACATCGGATTTTTGTCCGGGACAGTGGCTTCAGTGGGGTAAAGACCATTTGGAACTTTGAAATGTTGAAGGCCGTACTTTAAAACAATGTCCTCTGCAGTTCAAGATGGCACTACTGACTACTTTACTGTTACCAAATAAATGCAGGAAAATGAGTCTCGGGCTACATAGATGCCACTTGCTCATGCTTGTCAACTTTGCATCCATCTGCACACGGGCCAGCGAATATGGTTCGGGACACTGGCTTTCCAGATGTACTCCCATTATCTTTTAATAGAACATGCGGTATAAACAGGGCGATAATAGGGCATTCAGACATGTTTTCTTTTGATACAAGTAGAACATTGTTTTTCTGCAGACTGGTTGTCGGACAGTGATCAACAGAAGGGCATAAACAGTCACGTGATGCCTACACCTCCTCCTGCAGATCTAAGCTGGGATCCGGCCATAGTAACGTCTGGTAACATAGCAACGGACATGGGACCAGGCGAGGACGCGCAGCCGCACTGGATGGCCAGTCTACAACACTTGACAGAAGAATCCTCCAATCACAGGCTACCTTTTGTACAACAGTTCCCCACTTTTAACACAGGTGAGCGCCTTTTGTACAACAGTTCCCCACTTTTAACACAGGTGAGCGCCTTTTGTACAAAATTATGTTGCATGACAACTGCAGGGGAGAAATTTGATGGTATTGCATTTTATTGGCTCATTTGGCATATATGCCAAAGAGCCTATAGAATCATGATTTGTCCGTCGTCGTCGGCATCTGTGCACACTCACCCTGAGCACACTATTGATCACAGAGACTTCATATTTTACACACATATGCACCTATGTCCCCTGTGAATGTCCAGCAAATATTATGTTGCTTTGACCATTATTCTCAAATTGGCAGCCATATTTGTATTTTTCTTTGATCCTTGCTCCTAGACATACATTTGATGGAACAAACTTCATATTTGACATTCTTATGCACCCATGTACTCTATTTATGTCTTATAAAAACTATATTGATGCAACATATATTTTGGCAGCCATATTTGTGTGTTTTCATAGATTACACATTGGAGATTTCATACACTATTTGTACCGATGACTTAGATTGTCAAAGTTTTTGATAATGCCAAATGAGCTTAGGTCCATATGGACCTATTTTTTTCAGCTGAATAGCAAAGGGCAATTTCACAATAAAAGGGTGCGGCACATGGTTTCGCGCAAGCCTCGCTGTCACTTTTTTAGAACTAGTGCAATACCATTGGTACAGCCACTGGTACTCCCAGTTGTGAATTTCAGGCATGCTCGGTTTCTTTGTATGGTTGGCTTCTAGAGTGTCGTCTAAAGCGGTTGTTTTGTTTGTTTGACAGGTTTAAATTGGGCAGCACAGAGCCAGCACCCACCTCCGGGCTTTCAACCAGCACAGCTGAGACAACACAGTCAAACTACAGAACCTCATACACAACTAGAAGGTAGGTGCACGCATACGCACACACACAAACTACAGAACCTCACACACTGCTAGAAGGTAGGTGCACGCATACACACACACGCACACACAAACTACAGAACCTCACACACTGCTAGAAGGTAAAATCTAAATTTTATTGTTATTTATAATCAGTTTGGTTTTTTGGGACCAAGATCGCAAAGTTGCCACGCATGTCCTAATAAACGTGCTGAAACCTGGCTTATTCCATGCAATCAGCGCACACACTTTGTGTTGAACGTCACACACGTTTCTACACTAAAACCTGGCTTATTCCGTGCAATCAGTGCACACACTTTGTGTTGAACGTCACACACGTTTCTGCACTAAATTCCCATTTGCCTGTAATCAAACATCTTTTATGCGGGGAATTTTACACATTATTTTGCGCATAGAAATGTGAAGGGAGCAAGTGAGCTGTGACTAACGCGTTTATTTGTACAGTTTTGTTACGGTTTTCAGCGGGAGTGCAGTAAAATAATCCGGTACGAGAGCAACACAAGAAATAATATTACACGTACAACAAGAGCTGGCGGCGACATCTAGCGAGCTCAACACGAACTGACGGCGACATCTAACGAGCTCAAGGTGCGGTTAAACGACGTTGGAGCCATCTGTGTGAAGAGCCGAGCAACAACCTCAACATGAAAACAAATTCTTCCGAGCAAAACACTTGGGGCTTGTGTATTTAATTGTTTGCTTTACATTTCCTGCCGCACCGTGTAAATTGAGGGCGAGAGTGCGAAACTTGACTTGGTTAAAATATCAAGTGTTGGGACTGTATTTCCGGGGGGGGGGGGGGGTGAGGGGGGATGCTGGCACTGAATATTTTTGGTGGATTTTTTATGGAAATTAGCTTGAAAACGGATAAACTGAATTCAAAAATTTTACTTGTACGGTGAGCCAACATAGGGCGCAAGTTTGCTTTTGAAAATTCCGTCGGTGAAATGTAATCCAAACACAGAATAATAAAGCCTTGCCTGCAAGTGTTATATTGATAGCTTAGAACTCGAGTGCTTAAACGAAACGGCTGCTTCGTTCGAACTTTGTTTCTGTTATTGATCTATTTAAACGAGATGAAATACTGAGGAAAAAATGCAGGGAATTTTATGTTCATGAATATACCAACTATGAGATGTCTGCGCACGCCGTATGAATAAATCACTTGTTCCAGAATTCGAACAAAATTATTTGTTTTGAAATTACGTTTGCAATTTGAGAAGTTTTATTGTAACCTTATGTGAAATGATATAAAAACAAGCAGCGTACCTTGTTACTATTAACTCTGACCAGAGATACGTAGAATTAATCGTGCACTGAATCCAGACAGGGAAATTACAAGTTGTGGACGGACACGAATATGTGTTTGACATTCGGCTGTGATGTGTTATTAACTCATAGATGTCGCCGCACACGTTTCTGCGGCTGCGTAACAACTATTTATTGTCATTGGCTTAAAACTATCCCGTTAACAGTCCTGAGCAGTCACCATGGCAACGGTTATAATCACCAGATTCTGTCCACATTTTTGAGAACAATATGGTAATTTATTTTTGTCAATTTTGTAAAAAACGAAATCTTGTGAAAAGTAATTATTTTAAATGTAATAATGAATTTACATTTTTCCTGCAGTGAAGTCAAATCACGATATAAGCGTCGACTTTGTGAATTATAAAATTATATGGATTTTAAGGCAAAATAATTAAAAATCGCCAGATTCTACGTCAAGACGTGACGCACCATCGCCGGATTGTTGGTGCGTTTGTTGCTGACGTAAAATCTGGTGATTTGATCAGTGCACGTTGCTATGGTGACTTGGCGCCAAAGTTGTTACTATGGTTACTATGTATCTACCTGTTTTATTTACCTGTGATTGTTGCCATGGAAACAGTCGCCTCAGCACTTGACGACTAGATTGAATATTAATTGTGTTGCCCCTAACAACAACAAATAATAGAATTCAATACACAAAATGAAGAGAAATGCCCTTTTTGTTGCCACTTGTTTGCAGATAATTTGACGAAATTTCAATGTGCAAAAACATATGATGAATTTGACATTTTATCAAATTAACCGTTCAACACGTGTTGTTATCGTTTCAAAATGTTTTGAAAAAATAATAAAATGTTGGATTTTTTTATGAAATTATTGCCTCAGAGAAGTGAGCTCAGCGTAGGAGCTGTACAAATAGAATCGCGCAGCGCCAAGTGGTTTTATTGAGTTAATGAGTTGGTGCAAAAAATGGAGCACGTCATCGAATTGATGAATCGAATCATCTTCAAACAAGTGTAATTTTTGCCCGAAACTTTTGATGAATTATGAGAATGCGGGACTTGGAATCGGTTGGACGATGATTGTTACTGCGCTAGTCACAAGGTGATGAGACTTAATTACTGTGTAACTCAATAAGCCGTTTTGTTGTTAGAAGATTTTGACAATATTCAAACAGGGAAATATTTTATCATATTATTATTGAGAATTCCTCGCCATTCGGTAACAGTGCGCACATGTGTGTGTCGCTTGTATGAATTAAGTCTAATGCCGAAATAATTTTTACAATGAGTAAAATTATCTATTGCAGGCCAAATTGCTGCTCAAATGCTACGTTAGTTTTATTTAGTAGCTGCCTGGAGAGGCAGCTAAGTGTTGAGGGCATGTTGCTAGTTACCTGTGTGCGCATCACTGTGAAGAAACCGTTTTGGAGAAATTATTATTAGAAAGAAAAAAGCTTAAAACCCAGAGTAGCAGGTTCTTTATATTATTATCATTATGTTTTAAGATCCCTCGATGAGAAGCAGAGACTATAAGGCATTACTGGTGTTTGTTATTATTATATAATTATTATCCGGAAAATATAACGGCGCACTTCAGTCGATCAAGAGTTGAGGTGTGTAACATGAAAACACATTATATGTGTTTTAATAATATGCGCAATATTATAAATAAATATTATTTTAAATGGAAAAATACAGGTTGGAGCTCAACAGCTGAATTAACGTGCTTAGGAGCGGTATTGTTATTCTTACTGGGAAAATAAGATATAAACTCAAAATACTGTGAGACCATGGTTAATGCGCAAAGTGCGCTTTTATTTTAAACGACACAAAATACGTTTGAAATAATTTTACGATAAATAAACATGTCGGCTCAGCTCTTGGTCGACTGAAGCACAGCCTTTGCTGAGAACTTTCCCGTCACTACTATTATTATTATGTTCAATAATTGCGCTGCTTTTAACAGTTCCGCTGTGTTTGGAGAAAAATGCGTGGAATGGTTGGTAACCCTTGACGACGACGACTATATGTTGCGTTACGTCGTTACTATGGTAACGATGGTTAATAATATTACGTTGCCCTTGGCAACGAAGAAACTTATATGATGCCAAAATGTGTCAAAAATAATAAAATGCATATACCAAAATATCTGAGCGGTTTGTCGTACTTTATTTAGTTATTTTTTCAACATTTCTACGTAATGGAAATAGGTGATGTAAATAGGGCTGTTCAACTGACCGCGCACAGGTGGTGTATTGGATCAGTGTGTGCAAAACCAACAGGCTCGATGTGTTTCCCATTGCACTGCCTCCTAAGGTGGTGTGCTGGTGCAGTGCAGTTTTGTGCACCAACCGTTTTGGACGCTTTTAACAGCCCTGTTATTTTTTGAGGTTGAGTGTTGTGCACCTGAAGCGAAAGTCACCAGATTCTACATGAGCCACAATCGTCCCATCACTGAGGACTATTTCTTGATTTAGTAATTTGGTTAAAGTTAAACCAAACAGCATCAAACACCACACGTACTTGGACTGAAAAACGTGGTGCTTGAACCGGCAGATTTTACGTCAGGCTGAAACGTAACGTCTCCGCGTAGTTTGCGTCATTATTTTGCTAAACGGTTGTAACATGACGTCACGAAAACGTCGGCATGGCACAGCATAAAAAATGCATCAAAGTTTTTAACAGTTTTATTAAAAATCATCGGATTTTGACTAAGTTGACAGACTAGATGCCACAACTTGTGTTCACACGATAAATTTGAAATACAGTGTAGTAAGTAGTGTACACGTGTTACATCTGAATACTGGCAAGAAATTTTCAGCAAGAACCAGTTATCACAACCTGTTTTGAGTGATGCCAAATGTGTCGTAAAAGGCAGGGTGTTGCTCAAATCAGGCGTCGTTCAAAACAGGTTCTACTGTGTAATCGATGTACAACGTACTGGCAACGATACAGGCAAATACAGGCGGCCGCTTAATTGAGGTTTCTCCTAATTCAGTTTTTGACAGATCTGATCACTGTAATAATTTTAGTACAAATTAACAAAAATGCATACTCATTGTTTATTACAATTCTTAGTTATCATACATGATTTAATTGTAATTACAATCAACACATGTCCTGCCTTATATGAATTACATTGTCAATCAAATCTGACAGATCTGACTGAAACGTAATTGGGAAAAACCTCGAATGACTTCGCCTTACTTGTTTAAATTTAAAGAATCAAAAGTTTTTCTCGTTTATTCCAGATCTGAAATAACCTGGTACATTAGGCAGATCAGGCAGAAAAATAATCTGGTACATTAGGTAGATTAGGCAGAGAAATTTATACTACAGTATTTGCAGCGTGTAACTGCAAAATAACAGTCACTTGAAATTCACAAAATTTAGTTATGAAATTTAATCTTATTTGTATAATTAGGCAGGCGAAATAAATACAGTAGAAGCTGTTTTGAGCGGCGCCTTTTTGTACAGCAAACCTGCCTTTTACGGCATGCGGCATTTTTTGTTCAGACAAATTAGGGTGCCGTTCAAAACAGCCTCTACTGTAGAAAAAACCTGGAACTGCAAACTGCACAAAATGTCGCACTATCGGCTGTTTGTTTTACATTTATTTACATTTCTCTTGAGATAAATCAGCAACAACAAAAATCAAACAAAAATAACAATTGTAAAATGGAAATAAATTAAATTCAAATCAGTAAAATAATAATCATCATATTGTTACATATAAATAATAATTAGCACCTTGTAATATCAATAAATAGAATTGTATCAATACCTGTCTACTACCTACATGTTTACCGTATTTACCCGAATTGCGACACCCTCTCTTAATGAGGCACCCCCTCCCTTTTTGAGACAAAATTACTTAAGCGTTTTCTAGTTAAGTCATATTTATGGTAACTCTTTGCCAGTATCATCATTTCTTATAATCTATAATCTCTTCAAAATATGCAAACCTTCGAGTTTTGCAACAGCTGTACTTCGACTGTGAAAAGAGACACCCCATTAAGATTTGTTGTTGGCGCCGGGTGCCCCCATCAGGGTAGATACGGTGCATGACAAGATGAAGCATCAGCTGAACATTTCTACACATCACATCTAATACATTAAGCTACACGTTTTACGTCAACGTGTACGTGTAAGAATGTAACACCGCCGAGTTACTTGGCACAAAATGTTACGTTTGCTGCTGAGGTGGAATCTGGTGATTTTGTAATTCATCCTAGATGTACACGTATGCGTAAAACGGGTAGCTTAAACTCTCTACTATCTACCGTAACACACGTGTATGTACAAATAACACACTAAACCAGTTCTGGAACATGGGACCTTGTCTCACTTTTCATACGTTTTCATGATTTGTAAGTGAAATGTAGAGATCCTGGGTCCGCCCCTGTGGTACAATTGTCTCTGGATATTTCAACCTCGGATAAGTCGAGCCCCGTTCCCATTAACTGTTAATTTCAATTGCTAATTCATTAACATGTATACAGTCGAACTTCCTTTGGGCGGACCTTCTTTTGCACGACCAACCTCTGCAAGACAATCAGGTTTTAGCTGTTACATAATAAATTACAAAGAAAATTACCTTTCTTTGCAAGACCACCACTGGCGACCACTTTTCTTCCCAAAATTGGATGGTCGCCGAAAGGAAGGTTTACGGTAATTCCATCTTAAAATTTATGCCAAATATCTTGAATTACCCGACACAGGAGCGCATTGCGCTTTCTTCTTATTTTTGACGATTTAACCATGAAATGTTACTTGTGTCCAACAAAAACACAGACAAACAGACCTGACTAAATAAACAAGTAAAACTGACATGAAGCAAAATCTGACAAAAACGTCTAAAATAAGTTGCAGTAAATCTGCTCTGCATGAAGCACGTGGCAAGACAATACTGGTCACGACTTTCGGTGAGTTGTTTGGAGAGATAAATGCTCACTGTACCGTCAGGTCGGTGGTGCTATTTTCAATCTGAACACTTTTTTCGGCCGTGTGAACTTTTTACTATATATTTTAACTATTTTAGGGTGATTTAAAACAGAGTGATTGTGAACAACACGCGTTTCTGCAGTGGATCACACAATGAGGTGCAGTCAGCAATTAGGCTCAGACTAATCCTTTAATTGTCTACATTGACACGATCCCAAATCGAATGTAAATGCCTCTAAATTAAAATACACGAACAAATTTGGAGAAGGGGCTGCAGATACCTAAAAAACGCACTCTAATAAATGCAATCAAATGTAAATGTGCTACTTGCGAGTTACGAGAAATTAGCGAGTTTTAAGTTATCCATTTTACGTCAACGTGTACGTGTAGGATGAATTCCGAAATCACCAGATTCTACCTCAGCAGTGAACGTAACGCCGCCGAGTAACTCAGTGATGTTACATTCACCGCTGAGGTGGATTCTGGTTTTTGACGTATTTGTTCAGCACAACATTATCAGTTAACAATTTACTAATATTAAACTTACACGTACTGGGCTGAGAAAAACGTGTAACTTAAACTCTCTATTGTGTGAAATGACACGTTTTTCAGCCAAATTACGTTTGTAGTTGATACTGCGATGTTATTTACACTGTCGTCTTGGAAACTACGCCACATCAAATCATCAGGTTCTGCGCACTGCTGCGTGATACACATGGCCCAGTTCACGTACAAGTTGACGTTGCACGGGTAGCTTGACCTCGTTATTAGGCGATGTAAAAAAATCTCAGATGATTCACATGAGAGTAATACAACAGGTGGAATACTAACATGTATATAGTTAGATTCAATGAGAATAAAAAAGTGGTTTTGGTTCTGTGATATTTGGTCGTAAAGGACAGACGGTCGTATAACACAGAGGTTCTGTGTATTGGTTCTGTGACACTTGGTTGTAAAGGACAGATGGTCGTATAACACAGAGGTTCTGTGTTTTGGTTCTGTGACACTTGGTCGTAAAGGACAGACGGTCGTATAACACAGTTTCTGTGTTTTGGTTCTGTGACACTTGGTCGTAAATGACAGGTGGCCGTAAAACACACATGTTCTACTGAGCATACTGCTGTATTTGGTAGTTGTGTTTGTAGACACGGGCACCTCGAGGTTTTATCTTCTTGGTGCACAAAGTGATTGCGCAACACGCGTTGGCGTACCGAGACACATACAGTGCATCTTCATAAACTAAACGCATAGACGGTAACAATGTAATGTTATGCCAATGAGGCTAACGCTCATATGAAGCTCAGCGCTTGCTAACGGACCAAAATTAGCGTGTTTAGTTTATGAAGACGCGCTGATAATTGAGTACATTACATTAACAAGACATCCACTAAATTAAAGTATTCTAGAAATGACTTGGTACCCTGTAGGTCACGCTCACGGCGCCAATGGTACATACACATTTATACACGAGTAAAGCTTTACTTCTTGTCGGAAGTCAATTTTCTGTTAATACTGTTTACCCTCAGAAGCGCATGGGACCTTGCAACTGTAAATATTGTAACATGTAACATGATAAATAATTTATAACTTTCAGCACCAATACTTTCTGATTCGCATTCATGTCAGCGAGATCAGGTTACACGTTTTTTACCGTCTGATACATGTACGTGATATATTGTAGATTTTGTGCGAATAAAAACACAATATGAAATGACCAGAGTTACCTCAGTCGCTGACGTACAATCTGGTCAATTCATCGTTTGTAAACGTGTAACTGAACCTCACTATAACAAAACTCATCATAAGTACGCGCTGCACATTAAACATTTCTATTTTACTGTCAATTCAACATGTACTTATTTAACAATTCTCACCCCACTCGACGGTTTGTGCAGCGACTGTTTCACTAATAACCGTCAATAAACCAGGAGCTGACGCCTTCAACCTTGACGTGTTTTGGGGTTTAAGGAACCTTCCCCGATTTTGGGGGCTGGGTGGTCGGAGATCCAAGGACT
>JBCAUI010541449.1:0-10806 GCA_038406195.1 Haplosyllis anthogorgicola
TGTTGCGTCTTAGTTCTCATGTCCATTTTATTTTATCTTTGGCAGAGTAATTCATGCCATATCTGCCTCAGCTGTTAGTGACTGTTAAACAAATGTAACATTTGTGCTACCAGTTGTCACCAATGAAGGAATAAACATTATGGAATTAATTTTAAGCTTTCGCTTGCTCTGTGCATTCACTCCACCTCACCACCGATTGATGCTACTCGACAGTATTAAATCTTGCAGGTTATTGAGCAATTCCTCACATAACCTCAAGTGTTTTTCTTTTAAGGATTCTTCATAAAGATGTAGCTGATACAAAAACAGGCTGTGGCCACAGAAACTTGTAAAGAAATAATTCATCATTTCATCAACTTGGCCTGTTACTACACTTTCCAGGAGACTTGTCCTGTTAAAGAGGCTTTGCATAGTTTTAATTATACTTTCAGTAGTGGTGACATCATAGTCCCCATACATGAGAAAATCTTTTTCTAGAGACATAAGCACATTATTCAAATGTGGGTTGTCCAAAGCTGTCATTGCTTTATTCAGGGCTTTCATCCTTTTCTTTTGCAAATAGGAGCCCAAACATTCTACTGCTATTGTGGCTAAGCCACCAATAGCAGGCATTAGTAGGGACAGGATACCCCTGGGATTTCTATTCAATGTTAGTTTAGTTCCATTTATGTCCAGCATATGAGGAACATGGGTAGGTATATGGGTTATATTAGGTGAGCTAGCTCTTTTAGTTCTGGGGTTCCTTCCAGCATCAAGTCCATACAATGCTTCATGTAAATCATTGTTCATAATATGTTGGATCCTTTTAATATAGTAGGCCTCTATTAGGGGCTTTGTTATCAAACAAACCTTTCTCATGTATAGCAAATCATCTTGGTGTTCCCTTGACTTAGCTTTAACTATGTCAGTGTAGGGACAAGTAGTGTCAAAAGGCAGTTTTGGGAAGTTTATTTCATTGGGTCTGGGTAGATTTATTCTGTACACAATCCAAACTCTGTCCAAGTTATGGTGCAGCTGACCATAAAACTTAAAATTTATCCCACAACCTAAGTTAAGTTTGTTTTCATATAGGTGAGGGGCAATATCAATGCCAAAGGATACTGAGGAAGCAAATGCCAATAAAATAAATAACTTTAAAGTGCCCATACCTGCAATATTCCAAGTAGTGTAAAGGAGTCTAAGTCCAATTTGTTAAGCTAGAAGAGTCTTTGACTTCTAGGAGCTGTGGTGGTTCCCAAGGGAATGAGTTGACCTGTCCATGTCAAAGATATTTATTTGTTTCAAGTCCAGTGTTTCATTGGCAGTTGGTTTTCCTGGTCAGTCCTTGCCATATAAGCTGAGATGAGTGCTGCAGTATACAGGGAACAATATTTACCCTTAGCAGTCAGGTTAGGTCTGTCTGGTCATAATTGATTGCTTAATAATTAGCGTGATTAGTGAGGTAAACACCTAGCAGTTAGGTAGTTGATTAATGAGCAGGGTTAGTGATTACAAAGCTGTGCAATATGTGCTTTGATAGCTGTATCAAAAGAGTGGGGGTCATTAAGATTACCATACTTAGATACTATAATCAATGATTGTTAGTAAAAAGTCAAATATTATGTCTGTGAAAACATTGTGAATAGCTGGTTTATTTGTATTCCAGCTCTAATAACTTGCTTCAGTTGAGACAAGGAGTTTACATTACCCTTAGTGGTTCTAATGACTCCTGGTTTTATTCTGGTCTCCTTTATTACTATAGGGTAAATATATCCATCCAGTGACATGAGCAGAAACTGGTTTGGACTTAGGCATTTATAAATAACTAAAGGTCCTACAAACATGCAAGTAATCTTTCTACTGCCTGTGTGAAGTATGCTATTTCCAGGCTGAAATAAGTAGACTATTTGACCAGTAATGAAACCATAATATTCCTTGTCTTTATTCATAATGTCATGCCTTTTATCTCTAAACTGTTGTAAATGGCATCTGAAATATCTTAACTTTTTCTTTAAAAGTGCATGTGCAGATTGCCTCTCATGAACATAGTTTGTCAAACCTCTGGGCACCCACCCAGGGATGCCAGAAATGTGATGTATGCCTGTCGCATACTGTTGAAACCATGAGCACTGAGGTTAACTACTCTTCCCAGCTCTATGCTGGCTGCAGTGAAAGGGGTTACCCCACTCTAGTGTCCTACTCTAGGGTGTAGTGCTGCCACCAGCATGGCTGCAGCCTGCAATGGAATTAGTTAATAATGCAAGGAGGGTGGCAGCTACAGCTGCCACTCAGACAAATAAGACTTAGACACAGGTATTAATGATTGAACACCACCTTGGGAGCAGCTGCTCAGGGAACTTAGGATGTGCTGTAGACCCTTCTCCTAGAAGCTCTACTAGTCAAAAGGCATGGTAAGCACATGCCTGTGCTGTTTTATAGTGGGGTGGGTTGACATCACCCTGAGGGTGACATTACAATGGTGACGTGGTTGACGTAACATCGTTCAGATGATGTCATGTTGAGCATGGCTGGTGTGCATGTGCAGTAGTAGAAACCAAAAAAGGGAGCTAAAAATAGACTATACCAGTCTCAGTGGCCAGGCTGTTGCCGACAGGGCATATGCCCTCCAGGCATCATGCTGCTCGGGCACAAGCCAGGCGGTCGTCACTGCGTGAGGTGCCAGCCGGGCCTGGTCATGTGACCGGAAGTCGGGAAAAACGGGATGAGGGTCCCCAGCACATCACATATACACAACCAAGCTGTTTTAATACATAGAACTTTCACCGGCATTTGAGTACAGACAATGAGTTAGACATCGGCATGGCGTGCTAAAATGCACAAAAAGGCTCCTGCACGATATAATGTAAGACTTACCGTAGAGAACGCAGTGTGCATTTCACAACGCCACTGGTAACTTGTTTCAGACCTGGGTTGACTTTGCTCATCACTGCAATACAAATAATGTGTTAGAAATAACGTCAACCTTCAATCTCAAATTACTTCCTGTGACGACATGTTGGACTTCACTATAATAGGCTAATGGATGGGTTTTTTTCAGCCGTGAGGGGCAGCACCTAAAGGGCCATAAATCTATATATTTTTTGTATTCTGATGTGGGTGTTGGGATCTGAATGGCTGTGTCATCTGTGTTTTTACTAATCTGTGTATCACCATTCTTTGACTTACCAATAGTTGATCTGCTTTTCGTTCTGTAGTCCAGCCTTTTTGTAAATAAACTAGATTGAACCTCTTTAGGGTCCGGGAGCTCCCTTGTGGTTTCCGCTTGCCCGTGCAGATCCCACGGCTTTCCCAATAGAGAACACCCAATGTATTTGTTTTTGAAGGAGCGCGGTCCTAATACCTGTCGCAATATCGACAATCCCCATTGATAGTCCATGGAGCATGCATAGAGGGCGGCATCTTCTAGTGTGAAATCCCCATAGAGTGACAAGTATATTGGGTGTTTTGTAACGCAGTTTGGATACCATGGCTGACTGAACCATGTGGTTCGCGGCTGAAAAAAACCGGGAACTGAGCGGACACTTTCAGGTGTTTTACAAAAAAGACCCCAAAGAATTAAAAGCGTCTTTCCATAAGGAAATTGCCGTGTTAAAAAATGTATCTACTTCGCAAAAGCTGGAGATATCACACTGAGAAGATTGCGGACTGCAATGTGTGTTTTTGTGTGAGTTTTCAGGGTCTCGTACATCAATTAAATGGTCATACATTTTCAAATCTGGATTTCTGTCTGTGATAGGAGGCTAATCATCTAGTGAATTCAATAAAGATCTGTCAATCAATATCCTCCATCACTGGTTTTAATAAGCATATTTTAATATGGTCCATACGCTCCATATCCCTTAATCCCTTTTGGCAAGTGGCTTTTGTAAATATGACATAAATATTGTTGGACATTATTAATATGTAAACCTGGATCAACCATAACCAAGTTAATTTTGTACGAATTTACCAGCACGCTCCTATGGCTACTTTATGTGATGGTATGCTGAATTGTAGTGGTAAAGAATAGAACTTGGCTACCACCATGTATTCGTGGCAGCACCTCTCGGGCAGAAAAATACCATGTGTAGTAGCACGTTGCTTAATGCTAGTGTGCTAGTGATGCGCTGTTGTTCCAAAACTGGCAGAACTTTTATTCTCTGATCTCAAAATTAATTTTGCGCATTTTAATTCTTTACCTCCAAAAATTGGAATAACGAAAAAACACCTAGACAGACGTTTCTGGGTACAAACGTGACAATGATATTATTAATTGATCCTCATGCCCGATAGAGGGCTGAGGCTTTCTGTTTTGACAAGATGGATTTGTTATTTTCCGATGCATTAGAGCTAAGCTGTACAAAGTAGAGTCAAGCCACACAGAATAGAATCAAGCCAGACAGAGTAGAGTCAAGCCACACAGTGGAGTCAGGTCATTTCAAATCATTTTAGACACTATCTGGGAAAAAATTTCAGTGTATTTTAGTATTGGCAAATGCCGCATTAGGTTCTATGCACCGACAGGTCATCCCTCGTTTTATGCTTTGTACCCGGTTACAACTTCATCTCATGGACTCTCACTGACAGAGTTGTCTAACATCTTCTGGATAGCATTCTGGATCAACAGCTTCGCTCGGCACTGATCCGGTGACGTAGTGACTATTAAGCGGTTAAACGATTCTCTTCCACTCGTCAATCCTTCTTTCAACTCGCGGTGCAAGAAAACAACAGAACCAGTGAATTCCCGCGATACTCATCACAAAACTTCCAGGTATGTGAAAATTTTCTCAAATATTCACCAGATCATGAAATTACTACAAAAAGTTTAGCAATTGAATGAGCTCTGCATGGACTTCAATTGTTGCAGGGCGCTAAATTTTTAATAACAATGTCATGATCTCCTTTACGTGAGAGCGTGTTGTGTGGCAAGTTGTCAATCTTGGACAATGACTTGTTTTGACTGTTCTTGGACTGTATTCATTCAGCTTTGTGGTTGTGAACCATTGCATGATAACGAAATCATTAAGGGATGAAATGTCTATCAGTTTCGGACAATAGCCTATCCGTGCGTCTCCTTTCAGGAGATGGGAAGGAAATGTTGACTCTTGGCTTTTTATTTCGGAAACAATGGAAACTAGATCTAATTTCTTTAAAATTAAAGAGTGTTGCTCAATTTAAGAAGGATACACACAACGTAAAATCAGGTGTATACGTTTTACTTTTCGCTGTTTCAGCTGTTTCATGAGCTGTTTCAGGAGCTGTTGCAAAGAAAATTTTATGTCACACGTAACTATGTGATTACGTTCTTTCTCTAATATTTCCAATTCCTCAAATTGATTTAATTTTGCGTCACCAGAATTCCATGCTGTGTTTTTATCTCAGGCAAAAGTGACTATTGTTGTCAAAATGAAGAGCCTTGACCAGACATTTAATCCTCTGAAAAGATCAGATTCTATTTGTTTTTGGGCACCAGAATTTCGCGCGTTTATTGTGTACGTCAAAACCATAGCATGAAATTTTTGCTCTCAAACCGGTCCCAAATTAACACTTTTCTTGTGCTTGTTTCAATCTGATACGTCTCAGGTTTGCGACAAAAAGGGTAAAAATAACAAATGCCTTTTGCTCCAATTAATGACTATTTCTGACACATCTTAACATGAACATGCAAAAATTTCTGTTCTTAGAGATTTGTTAGCGTTTCTGCACTGGAAGAAATATTGATAGCAAATGGAGCATTCTTGGTACAGCACATAATTGCTAATCAAAATAGGAAACAGCGGAATTTCACGCTGAGTGTCTTTTCCTTGGCACAGCGTGAAATTCCTTTTTCCCAAATTCATTAGCAATTTTGTGCTGTCACACAAAAAAGTTCAATGAATAGAGGCATCCATTTCAATAGTAAAAATAGTTTAGCAACGCACAGCTAGAGAGATTTCAGACCTTTTACGAAGGTTTGGATTTATGCACATCATGAAAAACTATTGTTACCAAAGTGACAGTGTTTTCAATAATTTCACCAATATGCGAAAACTGTTTCAACAGAAATCAAACATTTGGGATTGTTTGTATGAATTGAGGAAATATTGTCAAATTCAATAACAATGCAAGAAAGCTCTCCCTTACATTCATTTGACTGTTCTTTTCGATTCAAGATACATTAAGCAAAAATCGGATCAATTGTGTACATGAGGGCACATAAGGGAGCTCCCATAAGGAACCGTGTTGTAGATCTAATTTGATTTTTGTGTACTGAAAGATAAGTCACTCAAGTTTTTTAGAAATCTACTTTACTAATTAGTAAAGTAAAATGTTATGTAAACGTACAAGTTACGTTTCATCAAGTTTTAGCAAATATGTCGATTCCACTTAAAATTTACCAATCGGTCTAATTAGTAAAGCGAATTTCCGAAAAACTCGATTGTTCAATTCGTTTTCACAGGGAATTTTCCTCATTTGTTCAACTGGGCCCTTGTCAGGTCTTCCCATCATCAAGTCACATGGCATTGTTATTCTGTTGGGCAAAAGGTCGTTATATTAGCCAAATGAGACTGGTCAGGTCTTCATGCCTTGTGAGTCCAAGTGTAAATCTTTACAGCTTTTGGCAAATCAGATTATTCACACAATAGAGGTTTTTTCCAAATTCGATGTCCAGTTAATTCACCTAACTTATCTAATTTACCTAATTAGTTAAGAGCTACACCGGTACCATTTTTTTGGTGTGTCTACCATTTATAGTGTGGCAGTGATACCAATTTTGGTAGGTATAGTATACTGAAATCTGTATGTTTAACCAAAATCATTGCAGTTCCTGATACAAGGGCAATACTATTTTTGGTCTGAATCCTAATTGCAATTGTAGAACAATGGGTAGACATGCCTTATATCAATTAAACTGCCTCAAGAATTTGCCAAATTAGTCGAATTAGGTAAATTTGGTGAATTAGTTAAGGGAATTTTAATTTGGAAAAACCTTTAATGTTTACTTGAACTGTGTGCTTTCAATACAAGAAGATCATCTCTTGTTGCGTTTATGATTCCTGGAAAGGTTTTCAATCGTACAGAAAGTGTTGGCGCCAATACACTCAGTGTAAAACGTGTGGAGGAAAATTGACGCGCAAATTTAACAGCAATAATAAGCCCAGCATTGGCGGATCCAGGATTTCCCGTAAGGGGGGGCGCCCGGCCCGTAGGGGGGGCGCCAACCCAATTTTCACCTATTTTCGCCCAAAAATCAGGAAAAACTGCATGAAAATGAAGAAAATTTTGGCCGTGGAGGGTGGGGGCGCACGCCTCCTGCGCCTCCCCCTAAATCTGCCAATGCCCAGATCAAAAAATCAAAAGAAATTTTACCCCCGCAAAGTACGTGAACTGGCGAATGGACTCTTATGTGCCTCTTAGCACGGCACTTAGAACAAAAGGTTTAAAGGTACGAGAGAGCCCATTGACTGGATCAGATCAAGAAATCATCATAAAGGCCTATTAAAAAGTTTCGATACGAAATTTCAGTGAGTTCAGAGGCCTGCCTATACAATTCAATCGACTTAAGGCAACACTTCACATAGCCCAGCATTTCCCGGACCGAAACTTTTTCTTACAATTTCTTGACCTGACAATTTCCATTCCCTGTACGGAGAATTTCTTGATCTGATAAAGCTTGTGCAGTTACCTTCTTGCGCCACTTCTTTAGCGTTGTCCTTATTGGCTTAACATTACACCCAAGCCATCTCCTTGACTGGATACGCGTTATAAAAAAGGCGCTGTGAACTGTTTATACAAATAAAGTACTCCGTGCATTCCCAAGATCAATTTTGAAACAATAGAATTTCATGTTGTGCTTTATCTCAGTTAACTAATGATTAATTCTATTGTACAGAAATGTCTCTAAACTGACTTTGCTTGATGCATGATGCTTTGCAGAGAATGATATTCTTTCACTTTTGAAACAATAGCACATCAAAAGCGCAGCATGTGACTCTTTTGTTCAGAACCAGATTTCGACCAGTTGATTTTGGACAATAAAATACCTATTATTCCCTAAAGAGAAACAAGTATTTCATCATGGGTTAAACCTTATCTCCTGAAATTGATTTCATTTTCCTTCAATAAAACTCCATGTTTTTTCTTCGACTTAGACAAAAAGGGTCTATTGTTTTCAAAATGAAGAACCTTCACCAAACATTTTATTCTCTGATTTCTCATTTTTTTTGTGACAGAACAAGTTCAAAATAGAAATGAATTCTTGGAATAATGGAATGGAGCAATGTGAGATATTTGATTGTGTAGACCAGTGTGATATCATCTATTCAGTAGGCCAGTAAAATTCAAACTCTTATTTCATGTTCAAATTTGGACAAAATCTGCTGTAATGAAAACCAAAATTAATGGCTGAGAATATTCTGTAATTGATTGCATTTAGTGTAGTTCTACAATGAACTCTTTATTTTATGCGACTCAAAACCATGCAGCAAGACGGCAGAATCTACTGCATTGGTGATATCCTGATGACAACACATTTCTTTTCATTAGTCATGTTGAGAAATGCCAATAATAACAGTAATTACAGATGCACGTGGAATCGAAAGTATGAGTCTGTCATAATTGCGTGTATGAGCTTCTATTTGTATCTTCGTACAGGTCTGTTGTGCAAGGCAACCACATACTTGATATGCAGTGTATGAGTTCATAATTACTCGACATGCAGTGCTAATTGATCACTGTAGAAATAATAGCTAGTCCCACCAAACAGAACAATCAGTTACAGATAAACATACTGGTTAATATAACGAGTATAATAAGGGAAAACCTTATCATCCAGAAGAGAACATACTGTGCCGTTGTTTGCGTTAATTGGCAGCTAATGAGTGCGCAGTGAGAACGGAAAACCCAATGACGCAGGATGGCATTATTGAATGGCATAGTAAAAACACAAGGAAAAGGAAACAATTCAAACCAGTTTGCAGTTATTTACATGTAATTACCTACTGTCTGTCTAATTTGACAACCAGTAGGGAACGAAGTTTATCCTGTATTTATTGCTCGTCAGGTGCTGCCAGAATTGTGGGACGGCAAAATATTCCTATGCTTTACTATTGCAGTTTGGCACACCATCACATAATTTTAGTATAAAATGGTGCTTTATAACATACGCCTTGTGACTATTTCTTGCGTTACATGATCACGTTTTACTTCATGACATCATTAAGTGCCCCCATTAACATTGCAATACAAAACGTATGTTATCCACATATTTTTCAATGTTCTGTCTTGTCCCTTATTCAAGTGTAAAGCAGCCTGGCTAAATTATGATCATTTTATGGTTACGCGAAAATCACAGTGTGCTCTTTAAGGGTCTCCATATTCAGCATGTACATGTGTAAGGATATAATGCAGATGCAGACAATGTCTAATTGAATTGACCTTTAATAACTTTAATCACAGATGGCATTGATTCATCCAATGCCTGCGGCTTTTAACATAGAGATAAAATGAAGACCATTTAGCCAGCTGTATAAATAACATAAACAAAAATTATTTTTACAACTTACTAAATTATCTTTATGTCAGATTAGTTGAACAAGGCAGCACTGATTTTAAACCAGTTAAAATGTATATCATTAAATCACTCAATGTGCAAGTATCATGATGTTTTTTGGTGTATAAATTCAATGTTTTTGTTTCAAACTATTTTAACATCAAAGCAGAAAAGAAATTTGCAATTCAATAATTTTGGTTTACATTGTTTAAATAATCAGCTTGAAATAACAGAAATGATTCAGTGTTGAAAAGATACCGGGATAATGTACAGTTTGAATTCTGATGCTGATGTCAGTTTTTCAGGCTACAGACATATAATCTTATCGAATTTCACAACTTGTAGCCTCAAGGGAGTTGTTTAAAATCACTTCTTGTACTAATTGGCTAATTGGTAATCATTAAGTTAGTGTTAGGAAATGTAAGAGGAAATCCGAGCAATTTGGGCACTGCTCATTTGTACATTAAACTTCGCATTACTGTTCTATCCTGTAAATAGACTTCAGCTCTTCATCCTTGGGAGCTAGTGACATAGTATTTAATTCCAGTTGTTATTTTGTTATTTTATTGCTGCACAGCATGTTTCACAATAGAGTTTTTTCTTATTTCGAACTCTATCTAATTCGTCTAATTTGTCTAATTCGTCTAATTGGATAGGATTGATCATACCATTTTTAGTAAATTTCATCAAAATTTTATCATTTCCGGCAATTTACTAATACTGATGTATTAACAGTAGTAATCCTACTCACTTTGGTACTTTTTCACTTTCCAATTTAGATGAATTAGACGAATTTGATGAATTAGACAAATTCTAATTTGAATTTGGGAAAACCTCCAATGTCCTCCTAAAAATACTTTTGAGATGAAATATTCTATTTACAGCACGTCTTTGATTTCAGATTTTAAGTCAAAGGAGTTGCTGTTTCATCATTACATGTTTTGTCGTCGGTTCTCAGGGTGTAGAATGTAAAATCCGTAACGACTAGTTAACCGAAATCAATTCCTTAACGATATGCATAATAAACCTGCGTCTACAAAATGGCGGACCAAGGTTCAGGTTCATTTGGTAATTTTTTCTTTTTTACATGATTTTAATCAATTTTGTAGATTAGTTAGTGTTTTTAAATGTTATCTAAATAATCTATAATATGTAGAGATGTCTTATACCAAGAACTGAATGTTGAAAATGGTAATATTTCCAGATAAAGGGCACCTTGTGTTTGACCTACTTAATGTAAAAAATTTTCTCTCAGGTTTAAAGCTTAATTTAGTCATTATGTATGACAAAATGTT